>JAUZSX010329950.1:0-11104 GCA_034780655.1 Idiosepius hallami | reverse complement strand
TATTTCTACGTTTGTGTTCCTGTATGTCTGTGATTACGTGTGCATCTGTGTGTGTGTGTGTTTTTGTGTGTGTGTGTGTGTGTATGTGTGTGTGTGTGTGTGTTGAATAGTATTCTTTTCCCGGATTTCACCATCAGAATCAGTATGTATTTTAATATGGGTCTTTTAGCAAATGTAAATTTAAATGCCTATAAATGTACATTTGTTATTAGAACCATATTAATAGATATTCTCCTGACTATCCTGGTGGTGAAATCCGGATAGAGAATACTATTTAACATTTATAACACCTATTTCTTAACCTATATATATATATGTAATATTATGGGGGATGGAGAAGATAAGTGGGTGAAGTCGGCTTTCGGGAGTATTTGATACTGGTCGTGTGAGTCACGAGGAAGACGTCACCGGTAGTATAAGATATGAATGAAGAACATCCAAAGATATTAATCCTGGTAAAAATCAAATAATAATATTAGTTTTGGCATTGATCCAAGATAACGGTCACTCGAAGAATTTTGTTGAATAAAAATCCATGTGTGTTCCAATTCTGCTTCTTCTTCCAGTTTTGAATTTATGGCACCTTATTTAAAGTCACATGGTGGTAGCATTAAGCTTTCTGATTGGTTAACAAAAGGACTATTCCATTATTTAAGCCTTTTCTCAAATAGGGACGAACATACACTTAAGAAAGAAGAAAGAAAAGAAGGGGAAAGAAACGGTATTAACAGACCAAAATTATTTCAACAGAACAGAAGAGAGGAGAAGAGAACAGAAATGCTAGCCGCTGCTTGCCGGTTTGAGTTGAGTTTGAATTGTTGAAGATGAACTGAAGAGGCAGAAATGAGACGTTTTATTATCATGAAGTGGAGGTGTTTGTGTCCTGGGGCGGACAGGACTAATGTGAAGTTGTTTGTGTTGTTTTTCGTACGACTAAAAGTTGTTAGGAAAAAAATAGTTGTAGTTGACAGTGAACAGTAGAATTGAGGGGGGTTTCGACCAGTGTGTATGTTCCAGCAACCAGAGTCGCTTGGATGGAGCCGAGAACAGACCAACACTTAATAGTGAGGAAAATAATAATTTTTACCTTAATGCTGGCCGCATTCGTTGATACTCAACCCGTACTCGACCCCTTCCAAATAGGTTGCTGTGAACTGCTGTAGATATCCAATTTTTTTAGTAGTTAATTTTTAGTGAGCTTACAATATATTTTTTCGTAACTGGCACTGATCCTAAACGCTGCTACTATTTAAAGACGGTGATAGAATCAGTGCGTAATTAGCATATGCAAAACCGGCAATTTTTCCAACAAAGTGAACTACCCTGGAACATTAACCTTCAGCCTTCTTTAAGTATTATAAAGTAAATATCAGAAACGTAGTAAAACAAACAAGTCGTGCGTTCGTGGTCCCCCTCTGTATGCGAGTCAACATGGTGAGTGCAAGATTTGATAAAAATGTTTGAAGCCATGTAAATCTAATAAGTTATTTTTCATTGAAAAAGGTAGATGAGTTGCAAATTTTCTGAAAAATTGAACCGATGGATCAAAAGTTATAGGCCGGAAATGTCATTTTTGGCTGTTTTAGGGCATTTTGACCCCCTGGTGGGAGGGGGCTAACAAGATTATTTTCAAAAATCGGAGAATGTCACTTTCTAACCTGGCCGAAGTTACAACTTCATGCAAAATTTCAGAAAAATTGGACGGATGGTTGTAGAGAAAAACGCAAACGAACGAACGAACGAACATGCATCAAAACTTAAGTTCCCTTCAATGAATATCGGGGACCAATAAAAACAGAGATCAAATTCCGAAAATTAAAGTTAATTCCTAAAAAAAACACAGATAGTCCGAACATAATCTATATAAAAAAGAGCTTTTATATATTAAGTAATTTTAACTAATTAATTTTGAGGTGACATTTCCCTGCAGCCGCTGTGACCGAGCCTGCTTGTTCCATATCGGGCTCATCAGATACAGGCGTTCTTGCAGCCGACGTAGACAGCCACCTTCTTAGAATCTTCGTTCTCGAAGTCCAGCCAAGAAGAATTTTAACTAATTGCTTAGAAGCAACTCAATTTGAAATATTACTTTGGAGATATATTTGTGTATAAACTTATTTAGCTAGATACCGCTGTGGCCGAGCCTGCTTGTCCCGTATCAGGCTCATCAGCCACAGGCGTGTTTGCAATCGACGTAGACAACCAACTTATTAGAATCTTTGTTCACAAAGTCAAGCCTAGGAAAATTTTAACTAATTGCTTAGAAGCAACTAAGTTTGAAATATTACTTTGGAAATATATTTGTGTATAAACTTATTTAGCTAGATACCCTGGTACATGCGCATGTACAATAGCTACCCTCAGCTGATGAACTAGCTGACCGCTAAGTCTAAAATTGCCATCAATTTTCGGCCTGGAGAGAAATTCTTCAGAAACGAGGAAGAAATATTTGATATTGGTCAGACGAGGTCAAGCTGAAGTAGCCTAAGCGATTCAACTCGAAATTGGAAGATGGATCGACTTCGAATAGTTTCAATGATTATAATTCTCCCTACGCACACAGACACACACAAAACCAAGTCCCAAGGGAGACAAAGATTAATAAACGAAAATGGAATTGGATTGGCCACACCTTGCGGAAACCTGCATCCAACATTATGAAGCGATCCGCAAGGCAAGTACAGGGCTGGTCGTCCGTGGCAGTGCTGGAAAAGAAGGATTGAAACCGAGACCAGCACTGCTGGAATAACATAGGCAAAGCTGGAGAGGATCAGTCAGAACCGGGTCTGTTGGAGGAGTGCCGTTGGGGCCTTATGTTCCCTTGGGAATCAAAAGGCCTAAACAAAATCATTTATTTATTTCAGGCTAATGTTCACATATTATTATTATATACTAAAGATCTTTGGCAAATTTCGTGCTTCTAGCTTCTTCAGGTGTTGTTGACTTAGGGCAATTTCTTGTTAGACTAAAGAAACTTTATATGGAGTTTGAAAGCCTTAATAGAGTTTAATGGACATAAGAACTAGTTTATAAGATTACTGAGCAGCAAAAATCTAGAGTTTTCTGGTTTAACTTAGATCATAGGCAAAAGTAACTAAGAACATTTAAACATAGTGCAACATTCATAGTCAGTTAAGATCAGGGGTAGACTGAGCCATCAGTCCAATTAGACCTGGTCTGAGCACCCGGCACTGCAAAGGGGCTACCCATCTGACTCAGGTATGTTTCTCATGGCTATGCTGAGTGCCAGTCCGGACACAAGTATAACCAGATCCGTGACCAGATCATGCAAAAATGAAAATTTGCAGAAGACAAAGTATCTTCGCTGAAAATAAGGGTCCCAACACACACAGATAGAACCTAAGTGAGCAAGGAATGTGGATTGAAATTGTACTTGGTATCGGAATCGTTAATCAACATTTTTCTGGAATGAAAATCAGTATTGGAATCATTAAAAAAAAATAAGGAATTATTACAACAGTAATCTTAAACTAAAGTTTTCTCTTATTTAAGCCAATATGTACAGATCACCCGCTGCACAGCCTATATATGTGGCCTTTAAAAATATTTTCCTGGCTTATAGGTAAGTGTTTAGTTGATCAAAACTCATTTCATAAACTTAGACAACTTCATGATTAGTTTATTCTAGAAAAGAAAAATCAAACAAAACCTTTGAAATTAATCTAGACTTCAAGATATTTTTGCCATTTTTTTCACTCTTTTCTTCAACTCACAAGATTAGGTATTATCAATTTATATTATAAACTAATAAAAAACCCATAAAAATTAAATTTATTTAAAAAAAAAAAACAACCATGAAGTTACAATGATTCTTTTTTCCATGATTTTTTTATAATAGTGCAAAACAGCTGGAAAACAAGTAAAAATATTTGTTCTGCAATAATATAATAATCAAATAACTAAAATTATTGAAAATTGAATTTGTGAGCTTTTTTTTTTTTAGATCTATTTCTAATATTCTATAAATACATTTTGAATTTTTATAAAAAGTAAAACAAAATATGGAAAAAATATCAGTTTAATAACTATTTTAAAAAATCAGATATGTTATTCATTTGAAGTAATATAATTTTTCAGATTTTTTGTTGTTATAGATATACGGTGTAGGTAATGAGATCAGATTGAAATTATACACAAAGGATATTAGTCAACATGTCAACTTAGATGGAACGCATAGGATTTGAACTCACATATTACGATTCTGAAGTTCGATTGTCTATCCACTGGGCCACGGCGACTACCCCAAGATTAGTTAGAAAAACAAAGAGAATTTTTTTTTTCTTAAAGAATTAAATTTTTTTTTTATCACCATGAATCACACACAAAAAAATAAGTTAGTTTTGCTTTTAAAACAATTCACTTTCATTAGTAAACAAAGTTGCATTTGTATTTCTAATAACTATTTCTTATTTAATTAGAAGTTTATAAAAATTTTGTGCTCATGATAATCAAAAGTTTTCTAAAAGAAAAAAAAAATATATATATATATAAACATACCATTTGGTCACATAATCAAATTCAAATATTCATTGCGTCTTGTAACATAATATTTTTCAGATTAATTGTTTTAAATTTAAAATATTTTTTAAAGAATGTTATAAAAAAAAATAAAAACCTGATTCTTAACTGCCTGTTATTCACATTTCTAATGAATGTATTCAAACAATCTTCTATTATTACTCCATACATATTCAAATGCTTTAAGAACCTTATTCTAGACTGCGAGTAATAATACAATTTCTAATGAATATATTCAAACAATCTTTTGTGATTACTTCATAAATAAAATAAAATAAACAATCTTTTGAATATTTATGAAGTAATAACAAATGTTTTAAGAACCTTATTCAAAACAATCTTCTGTTATTACTTCATAAACATTCAAATGCTTTTAGGACCTGATTCTAGACTGCTAGTAATTCACATAGAATACTAATGAATCTATTCTAACAATCTTCTGTTATTACTTCATAAATATCTTCTGTTATTACTTCATAAACATTCAAATGCCTTGAGAACCTTATTAAAGAGTAGTATAGTAATTCACATAGAATAATACAATTTCTAATAAATATATTCAAACAATCTTCTGTTATCACTTCATAAACATTCAAGATGCTCTTTGAAAATAGCACCATCTTTAAAACAATGAAATAATTGGAATTCCAAATGAAATTGTTCAGTTATTGAATTAAATTTTCATCTCATTATTAGATGCAACATATAGAGAGTGAAATATCGATAAAATAAATTGAAAAAAAAACAAAAACAACAATCCTAACAAATTTTGATTTTCATTATATTTTTAAGTCATATTCTTCCATTCAGTCAAACATATTCTTCCATTTATTTATGGAAATGATTTATGAAGAAAAAAAAAAAGGAAAAAAACATTTTTCATTAAAAATATTTTAACTTACAATGGAAGGCCAGCCTTGCAGAAGTGCAGGAAATTCATCTAAACACAAATGCTCAGAGTAAACGCTAGAAATATAAACATTCATTCAATTATTGAATGATCATTTTTTTTTTAAATTGTAAAAATGTTTGTATTTTGTCCTCTCTTTCAACTTGTGGGTTTACAGACTTTTCATCACTTGACGTTTCATCACCTGACTATTAATCACAGAATATTAATCACTAGACATTTAATCATATTTTTTTTATTACATGTACATTTAATCACTTTTAGAATTTTAATCACTTGGAGATTTCTGAAAGCATTTAAACTGTGTTATAACAAATATTTTTTCTCTAAAAAAGATGCTTTTTTCACCACATTATTTGTCCATTTTTTTTTATCTTTTAGGATGATAATTTTTCATAATATGTATATATCCATTTTTGTAAATAACCACAAAATTGTCTAAGTCCCTAAAAATTTAGCGTAATAAAAACATAATTATATAAATAACATTATTAAATGACTAAATGTAATTTTTTTCTTTGGAGTGATTAAAGTTTTAATGTCGGGGGTGATTAAGTGTTCACGTGATGGAAAAAAATAGGTGATTAAAAGTCTAATGATTATATTTCCATTTCAAGTGATTATATCTTCATAATCAGGTGATGAAAAGTCAGTATACCAGTCAAATCACAACTAAATTGCAGTACCAGATTTGAACCTCTCTATTCCTTTAAAGATGCCATATTGATACTTAACAAACAAAAACACGCATAAATTAGCAAAAATATTCGTTAAGTTTAAAGTTTTGAAAAAATTTTAACACAATCTTTATAAAAGAAAAAAAAACCTCTGAATATTAACCTTTATTTTGGACTTTTGTCCTCATCTTGGTAGTATTTTTAGGATGTTAATTTTTCTCTCTACCTTTCATTTAAGTTCACCACAGGTCAACCTAAAAAACTACCAAGATGAGGACAAAAGTCTGAACTAAAGGTTAATATTAAGATTATAAAGCCTTGTCTCAAAAATAAAATAAAATACAAATTGAAAAAAAAAAATTGCTGTTGAACAAATTGTCTATTTCTCAGCAAATTAAAAAAATGGATTTATGAATAATTCTTTATTTTTGAAAAAAAAACAAAAAAACCCAACACCTTTTAGAAAAAAAAAGGTATTAACTATCTTGAAAGTTGGTTTTAATTTAATTTTTTTTTACATTTTTATCACATCATTTTCAAATAATAATAAGTATCGAAATCTTTCTTTTTCACAGCTAAGATAATTACATGTTTCTTTCAGAATCCTCAGGATGAGGTTTGATAATTTTGTACAATTATTTATCAAACTGTTGTCTTCATCCTCATTATTGCTACCAAACTTTATAAAAAAAAACAAAAAACAATCCTGATTTCTCAGATACAAATATGACATATGAAGAAGGAAATTACTATAAAAGTGAAATTTACCCAAAAGGTAGCTTTTTAAATAGAAACAATTCCATGAATTAATTAATTAGGTTAAGAGTTCCATAAAACTTTACAAATTTAGAAAAAAAAAAAAAATTACTGTGAAAGTAATTGAAATTCACCGAAAAAGTAGCTTTTTGATAATTCTTTTCATCCTAACGACATACTACTTACTTCACTGACTCTATGACTGTCTTTGGGCAATCCAAATCATAAATGTTCAAATAAACAAACATATAAACCTTGGGGTCATCCCGGAGAATGTACACCGTTTGAGGCCTTCCTCTCAAAGGTATATTATATTTATATTTACTTGGTGAGCACCAACCCAAGGTTGCCACGTGCTCTTACCAGGGCTTTTTTAGATTTGGTGTCACCCTTCACCTAGATGAGTGGCTCTTCCAAGTTAATCCATCTGCCCGAGACAGGTGAATGTAATGGTTTTGACTGGGATTTGAACTCGCATATTACGATTTCAGAGCCCAAGCTTTTACCGTCACTGCCCTCCTCTCAAAGGTATATACACCCTAATCATCTGGTTTATATCTAAAAAACATGCATTTATTTATCAGCATAAACACACTTGGGGGCGGTGGACATGACCCAGTGGATAGGCAATCGGACTTCGGAACCGTAGTATGCAGGTTCGAATCCAAGTTGTTCCGTCTATATTGACATGTTGACTAACACCCTTGGGAAATGCATGAATCCCCATCTTTCCTCTAGCTATGGGTTAAAAAGTGCAACTTTTGTTTCTAAAAAACTGTGTGTATAAAAATAATGTTGATCTAAATTAATTAATTTAAATTTAAAACATACGCACTTTCAACAAGGGCGCTCGAAGGTGTCGTCAGTGATGTTGTTTGGCATGGATTATTAAGGGGTTTCGGTCTTTCAACATCAGACCCTTTTCCCCACTCCGACCCGACCAGAGTTGATCAGACTCTAGCCCACCTTCGATAAACGCTACCACACATTAAGGCCAAATTTATAGATACCACTGCTTATCACCAACTCAAATGGTTGCCTCCGATCGATGCCAAAACTGAGCCAACTACCACAAAGCGACGAGCAATAGACCCGCCCTTCCCAGCTGTTATTTTGAATAAGAGTAATTCTATCCCGAAAGCAAGAAAGTGAATGCAAGGTTTTTGACTAGGACTTGAACTCGTATAATACAATTCCAGAGTCCAAGCTTTAACCACTGCTCCACCTTCACTGCCTTCCAATAGGGATATTTGTATAAAATATTTGGCTGGGGATATCCAGTTTACAGGTGTATTTTGGTAATTCACAGTACTGATGATGATGATGATATTTTTTCACATGCCTAAAGTATGAAGTTTGTAGGTGGTTGCTCATCTGTGAAATGTTTGGGGACTCAGATTTGATAAAGTGATGTATTTAAAAAGGTTTTTTATGACATGTTTTTACTATTTCTTTATCTAAAATATTTAAAAAGAGTCTTTGTCCTTGACAAGCAACTTAGGTTAAAAGTGAACAAATGATTAATTGACGACTTATTTAACTTCATTGTAAAGATTAGGAAGAAAAATATCAAGAGGAAGAAGAAGAAAAACATCAACAAGAAGAAAATCAAGCAGAAGAAGAAAAAAGAAGAAAAAAAAATAGCAAGCAGTTTACGTTCTCAAATGAAATTAGAGACGAATAAACTAAAGTTACCTTCATAGCTGAGAGATTAGCGACAGTCTTTTTGGTGATACGTTCAGGTTTTAGCTCAAATGTGGGTGGCACAGTATGTTTTTCTAAACCTCCTTTCTCCAATTTGCTATGGCTCAGTTTCCGAACAGGGTCAATCAGCCATTTTCTGTTTCATTAAAAGAAAAACAAATCAATTGATAAAAACAATCCATTCAGAACAAAAAAAATATTTTAATCAAATAAACAATTTTTCATGTTGCATAACGAAAAATTCTCGATAAATAAGAATATAAAAACATTTTTTAATTCAAATTTACAAACATATTTGTATAAAAAAATCTTATCAATGAAGCATTGAAAAAAAAAAACAGTAGAAAAACATTTTTGTAGAGAAATTCATGAAAGATAGTTTGCATAAATTCCTATAAAAGATACTAGGTTTTTACAAGAGAAATTTTAAATATAATAAACAGTTTAGAATTTTGATTGATATCCAAAGTATGGAATTTATTTTATATAAAAAAAAAATAAAAATATGGACCATAATGAAATTCAACTGGACAATATAACCAAATATTTTCTTACTATGACATTTGAAAACAAAATATAGAAAAATGATGAATCAAAATAATTAGGATACAATGAGAAATAATAATGATAATAATGGCTGAGAAGGTTAATGTAAAATGGCACAAATGAAATAAACATTTTTAAATAATAATAAAAAATATTTTTTTTGATAGTTATGAGTTTATACAGAAGATAAATAAATGCAGGCATAAATAGAACAAAAAAAAAAAAACAAGTACAAATAAAAAAAAAAATATATGCAGTTATTAAGAAGGGAATTAAAAGTTTGCAATGTTAATATTAAATTGAGTCTGAACTATAAGATGTTCTATAATGTTCTATGAACTATAATGCTTTATATATGTATATCCATTTAAATAAACTTATTTTTATTGTGCCATTATCCTAGATGTGGAATTGGTTTTGTCTATTTTTTATCTAAACTCTTAGAATTAACAGAAATTAATACAATACACAATTATTTGATATAAAAATAACAAAACTCTGTTAGTTAAAATATTGATGTTGATTTTTTATTGTAATAAGTAATGTTTAAAATATTAATTTCTCATTATGGAATTAGGTTAAAATCAAAAATAAAAATGACAAAGAAAAAAAATCAGATCAGAAAATAATTTCCAACTCTGAAGTAAAATTAAAGCCAAATTTGTTTTGCATTTAACAACTTCTTTGATAAAATCTTGTAAAATGCAAAAGAAGTTTCACATTTCAAGTCCCCATCTCTGCTTTCTTAAGAATGATAATAAGATGATATTGGTGCTTTTTTAAAGCAAATTGCATTAAGTTTTTTTAAGGCTATTTTTTTTCATTTCTTTCCAGATTCCAGTTATTTAATAGTTCTCAAGATATTTAATATCAAAATGAAGCCAAGAATTTTGGAACACACTGTATTTATTATAATTATGTAAAAATTATTTTATAAAAGAAAGAAAATACATAGCAAAAATCATATCAATACAACTTGTTTTTATGATGTATAAACATGACGTTTAAGAAGTTAAAATTTTGTTCTACATTTTATAAAATTAATTTTCATTTGAACCAATCCTTCAATCATCTAATTCCTTTTTTTTGGCAGCAAATAAGCATCTATCATTCATTTATTGATCCAAGTGTTTTTCACTTGAATATAGAAGAATAGTAATACTATAGCAATTAATATTTAATTTATATATTCTAGTTATATATTTAATCTACATCTTTATCTATTTAAGCCAAATAATAATAAAAAATAAGTAGAGGATTTTCTAATACTTTTTTTTTGTTAATAGAAAAGTTATTTGTATTTGTCATTTGTTTAAACAAAATTCATTATCAGAAACTTTTTTCACTAAAGTTGTATAAGCAGAAAAGCACCAACAAAAAACAAAAAAGTTGAAAAAAAAAACAAAAAAAACAGATCCAGTTATTCAATTGTGTTGTAATTGTGAATTCGAATCTCATCCTAGTGTCGCCAGTTCGAATCTCATCCACGTCACCAGTTTGTTATGGTGAGAGAACGCCTCTGGTTATGGTCTGTAGGCCTGACTCTTCTAGTAGTCAAAATGGGTCATGTTGCAGTGACGTCCTAGGAGAGTCTATATCTAAATCAAGCAGGGGTGTCACAAGATACAGTGCTTGGTATTCTTAAATGATCACCCATCCACCTAATGGCGAGGCTCGGTGTTGCTTAACTTCAGTGATCTGATGGAAACCGGTGTCTCCAATGCTACTTGACCATATATATTGTGCAGTAGAGCATTGGTAAAAGCTTGGGCTCTGGAATCGTATTACATGAATTCAAATCAAGAAGCCATTCAAAAAAATATGAGGGGTGTATGAAAAGTTTTAAGCATCAGAAAAACTAGTAGGGCTTGGAGATTTTTGATGATTTATTTTTAAACGTAGTCTCCCTCAAGGGTTGAGCACTTGTTCCAGCGGTGCTGCAGCGCATGTATCCCAGTGAAAAAGAACTCTT
>JAUZSX010329939.1:0-11104 GCA_034780655.1 Idiosepius hallami | reverse complement strand
ACTTTTGGATTTTTGGACCGTGGATTTTCTCTCGGGTCGAGTTATTTAGTTATTGTTTATTATTATTGTTTCCAACCGTATTTTACACTTATATAACATTAAGAAAGTAATTTTAAACAGTTATGGCGTTCATTAACTTCTATCATGCCCAACTCATATCTAACTCAAGGTGATGAAACCAAATGTAAAGAACATTAAAATGTAGATTAATTCCCAAAGTTTCTGTGCCCTACGGCTGTATAGAAATTTAAATAAACTAATAAACAGTAATTCTCTTATAAAACATTTAGCCAATACAATTTTTACCCACAGAAAGATTTTATTGATTTACAGTATCACAGGTTTTCTTAAAGCAATTACTGGAAATGTCCTCTATCGTCATTAAGACATTCTTCTTTTTTTTTTTTATTATTACACGGCAACTTTTTTGACTGCGCAGCATTTTTTCGGACACCTGATTACCTCCTAGACAGTATTTTTGAATAGCTTTTTGTCCAGATATCAGTTTTTATCGTGGCGAACTCATTTATATATTTTTCAGATTCAATATAGAATTTTTTACTACAACTACAATAAGTACTGTAATGAATTAGAGAATTACCAACTTAGCATCCACCCACCCACCCACCGAACCAACCAATCAACCAAACAAACAAACAAGTAACCAACTGATCAATGTTTTGACCGACCAACCGACCGGCTGACCTAACGACCGACCTACTTACTAACCGATGTACTGACCAACTGACCGACCGACCGACCGACCAATTTTTTTCTTATTTTATTGTCAACAAGTTGAAAAACATAAAACGTAACCTGCTATTTTATCTGCAATGTAAACGCACAAATTGAAGACACAGGAAGTACAAAAGAAAACATAAATCACATTGATTTGAGCTGAGCCTCTTTGCCAAAACAGTCGTATGAAACGGTAAAAAAAGTTCCATGTAATTCTTCACTTACTGAAAAAACAAAAAGAAAAGAAAAAACAAAACAAAAACAAAATTTATTTACATTTAAAACTTGGTCAATTACAACAAAGTAATTGATATAATATTTAAAATATAATCAAATGAAGCCTGATAACTTGGTTATTAAGTTGATAAATTTCAAATATCTCCTTCAGTGGCCAATAAAGGTTCCCAAGATTTGTCACTCATACAAGACAATTTATTTGCTTATAGGCCGAAATACTGTCAAGATAACAACAAGAGGCTCTAAAATTTCGATACAGAAATTACCAAGCATCGTTTAAAGAATTACCATAACAATTTAAAAATAAAATCTTTTTATAATAATTTTTAAATAGTTTATAAAATGGTTAATTCCATTATATCCCAAAGAGAGATGAGTGTTCCTTTATATCTCAAGGAGTAAGGGGTCATTAAAGTATGTAAATAAAAAAATTGTTTTGTTAAAAAAAGAAAACTAATGGGAATGAAAAAAAATGAAGAGAAAACGAAGAAAACGAGTTACATAAGAAAATATTGAAAAAATAAAAAGGAATGAATTAAAAAGAAAGAGGAGGAAGAAGCAAAGAAGAAGAAGATGATAATGAAATACAAAAAGAACAAATTAAATACGAGAAAGAGAAAAAGAAAAATAGTGACGAAATTAGAATGGAAAAAAGGAGGGAAATAAGATATGAAAAAATAAAAAAAAGGTAGAAAAAAAGATGATGATGAAGGAGAAAAAGAAGAAAAAGAAGAGGAAGAAGTAGGAGAAGAAAAATAAACTCATCTCATAAATCAAAATAGAAAAAAATAAGGAGAAAAAAATGGGAATAAGAAGACTTTTTTAAAATTGAACAAGAGAGAGAGAGACAGACAGAGAGAGAGAGAGAGAGAGACAGAGAGAGAGAGAGACAGGGACAGAGACAGAGGGGAGAGAGAGAGAAAGGAAAACGATTAATAAAAGAAGAAAAGGGAGAAAAACAAGAAGAAAAAAGGTTGAAAAAGATGAAGATAAAGAAGACAAAGAAAAAGGTGAAAAATAAGAGAAGAAAGAAGAAAAATAAAAGGGAGAAAGAAGAAAAAGAATTGAAAAGAAAAAACAGAAGAGGAGGAGGAGGAGGAGGATAAGTGAAAGAAAATCAATCTTTTGACTCAAGACAGTGAATGAATGAAGTAAAAGTTACATAACCTTAAATAAATGTTTTGGGCGGTGAAAGCACATGCCGACCCAATTAGTAATTCATGTGTAGCCTGAATAGTTTAGTGTCCAGTGTTCAGAATAATCTATAGTTATTAAGAGATTCATACCTTTCCCAAGATAATTTTTTCAAAAATGAACGTAATGGACCGACCGGAGTTCGAATTCTTGTTCCAAATCCACCGATCTAATCTGTCTTTAATAGAATATGTAATATTATTGATTCCAAGAAAGCAGGGATCTTTGACAAGTCTTTGCCCTTGGAACCTTTTGCTACAGAATACCGCACCCAACTTGAATTCACTTTCAATCCTAAAAAAAGGAAAAAAGAAAAAAAAATGAAGAAAAGAAGAAGAAAGAAAAAAAAATGAAAAACGATAAAAATTCTCCATTTCAATCGCTTTTTACTCGAGTGACCCCCTCCTCACACAGCACCACCCCCGCATTTCAACAAAAGCCGGATTTCAATGAAGCAATCATTTAATCTCGAGTCGTTTGGCTAAGTGAGATTTTGGTTCGAGGCTAGCCTCCTCAGTAATCAGTTTTCCTGCGTTGATTAGAAAAGAGAAAATCGCGAAGAAATGGAAAGAGGAGAAAGATAGAGTAAGAAATACAAATAGAAATTAAAAGAAAAGGAAAAGAAAAGAAAATGTGAAGAGTTAAAATATCTAAAAGAATTAATGAGAGAGAGGGGGAAGAGAAGATTGATAGATAAATACAGACAGACATATATATATTTATATACACGGACAGACCGATCGTTATGTATAAACACAGAAAGACAGATAGATAAACACACACACACACACACACACAGATAGACAAACAGACAGATAGATAGATATATGGTGGGAGTGAAGCTGAATAATTTTTAATGGTTAGCATCAAAAAAATTAATTTTTAACGACTTAGTTTCCAAATAAAATTTAGATAAAGACGAGTTAAATTGCTGGTTAGTTACGTGTGTGATATTCTTTTTTAAATATATAGTGTTCAGTTTTTAAGTCTGTATCTTTTCATGGGACAACTCTGACAACATTTTTAGGACTGTCTTGCCTTTTTCATAGTACAATATTTGTGGGTATCAACTTGTTACACTTCAAATATTTTAAACAAAGAAAAACTCGTGCCCAGTTTTTCTCGACAAAATCAATTCTATTTTTAATTTTATTCTTACTTTTCTTGTGTTGGTTCATTTGTTAATGCAAAGATCTTTTTGATGTTCTATCTTTCAGAGTTCTTGCCTGTTATCCCCGCCAAACTATCACAACAAGGGGAAGGACTCAGTAAAAACTTAAGAGAAATCAAGTTGAAGTCATACATAACTAAATTAACACAAAATTTCTTATTTTTATCTCCAATTTTTTCTCTCGTTTGCAACGTAAGGAACTTGTGTTTTGGCGTGCTTATATTTATAAATTACTCTTCACAGAGAAGAAGCCAGACAAATAAAGATAAGGCTTACTAATCACTTTAATTTAAAACTGCGCAAAGATCTTTAAAAATTCCGATTTTGCTCGTCTTTTCTGGGAGTCTTTCGGGAATTTTTAAAATATAAGAAAATAACATGTGTAGTATCTATTAGGTTGGAAAGAAAGAAATATAGTTTGATTTAGTTTGATCACATTGCAACACCTTAAAACTTATACAATTAGTTCTTTTCAGTAAAATTAGTATTCTAATACTATCATTACTTTTCCAGATATAATAATTAGTAATGCTTGGTTAATTTCAGTGGATACCAATAAAGAGCGTCTGAGACATTGTATGATTTATGAATACAAAAAAGGCACTTCAACTGTTAAAGAGCGTCTTTGTAGATCGCAAATGCCAACAGAGGTTTGTAAAATTTTCATCAGTGAGTTTTAAGTCACAAAGATAAGCCTGGAAAGACCAAAACCAATTGATTCCAAAGCCTTTTAATATTCTGTTGAGGCAGTTCTAAAGTTGACCAACAATAAACCCAAACATTCAATACAATTCCACAATTTTATAAGTTGTTTCATATTTCAGAAAAAGAAAAACAAAACAAATAACAACAACATTAATTTCTTTCCAACCTGATATATATTTGTTAGCTTAAAAACTGTGGGAAGGAAACGCTAATCAATAAATACCGTTCGAGCTCCAGTCCCCCATGGCATCCACATTCGGGTTAATATTTTGGGGAAAGGATATAACTTCTCATTCTCTCATACTAAGTATTAAATCTTTTACCAAGCCTGGCACAAAAGTGTAATTTGACATATTGTCTTATATAAGTGTTAAACCCCTGTCATTTGTCAGGGATTTTCTATTCTAAACAAACTTTAAAAATCTATGAAGAATCCTTTAAAAAAAACAGATTTTTATACAAATTGATTTTCCACAAAGGACATTTTGATAAAACAAATATCCTCAGTGGAGCAGTTCACTTGGGACAGTAGATGAGCAGTAGGACTTTGGAATACGGTAATTCGAATCCAAGTTGGTCCGTGTTCGTTCATGTTTGGACTAATACTTTTAAGAAAGGTATGAATCCAAACTTCTTCTTCGGCTAAGCATTAAATAGTGCATGTTATGTTTGACAAAAGAACCTTTATAAAAAATGAGTGTTCTTGGCATGAAATAACCTAAAATATTGATATGCTGTAAAACAAGATGAACAAATCAAATCTTTACTAAATGTTTTCTCTATAAAAGATGTTTTAACAAAACCAGATGGGAAAAAAATCATCCTTTTCTAATCAATTCCTAAAACCCAAAAACGTTTCTATCCCTGTGAATAAAAAAAATATAACGTTTTACAAATCAACAAATATATTATCATTTTAATCATTTTGTTGCTAAAACTTCGCAAAGATTAAAAAAAAACTTTCAAATTGAAAACGAAAATACCAGATTGTTAACAAGCTTCGTTGCACAACAACTCAAATAGAAAGGTGAATTAGTCAACGAAAATAGCGAAAAAAACTAAAAACAAAAAAAAAAGAAACAAAGAAAGAAGAATTGAATTTAGATTGATGTTTCTTTTGTCGCCATTTGAAAATTGAACGAAAATTCATCCAAATGACATCTTATTTTTTAAATAAAACTTAATCTAAATTTACTTCCCACAATTGGACAATCTGGGAAAAGATTAAGTGTACATAGAGAGTACATATTTACACCATTGTTAAAACAAAAACAACCAAATCTATAATGAAAAAGAATATAATACAAAACAGTGTCTGTTCGAGGTGTAAGTGCCACAGTGAAGTTAAATGTGCTTGAATCTAAAATATTAACTTTTGAGTTTAACTTTCATTCCTTCAACTCTTTTCATTGCCCTTGGGAAAGGGATAAAGCTCTTTATCTTCTCCAATCCAATCATTAGAAAGACATTACCATGAATAATCCTGCTGCTAAGAAGATCTTCTTGTATCTTATCTTATCTTGCTCCAGTTGGCTAAGTACGGAAGCCAACGTTTTTTTTTTTTTTTTGAGTAGCGCTAGTATGAGTGTCTCGTTGCACCATCTGTGTTAAAATATAGTAAATTATATCGGTTCTATCATGCAAAAATTTTGTCAGGTTCGATTTCTTTCTGGTAGTTTCTTATCAAATTTGAAAATATTCATGATAAAAATGCATCTAGAATAAGGGCCCCCACAACTTACATTTTTTCCGAGTCGAGTTATGCTTGTGAAAATAGAATGCTATAAAACACACTGGTGCCAGTTTTCTCTGTTCTAAAATGTGTTGGTTGGAACATGAGATGTTATTTTAAAATGGCTGAGTGGATGGTGACAGCAATGGACAAATGAATAGCAATAAATGTAGATAGATAATGTTACGTTACAGCAACGTAAAGCAATTCAATAACCGGTAGACACCGGTCCTGCACGAAATCCAACTAGCAAGGTACCTAGACGGACATGAACAGTTACTCAAAACAGACACAAAAGTATTAAATGGCAGAGAAAAGTTTCTATGGTGTTAAATGAAGGCGAACAAACCGTGGCCTGTCTTAATTACAAAATTTGAGGGAGATTTAAACGAATTCCAGAATTCTATCAGATAATTAATTTTGGTTTGGGGAAAGAAGTATAAAAAAACAGAATATGTTATTTGAAGGGCAAGGACCAAAACTTTAAAAGTAGAGAGAGAGAGAGAGAGAGAGAGAGAGAGAGAGAGAGAGAGAGGGGGGAAGAGAGAGAGAGAGACAGATAGAGACAGAGACTGAGAGAGACAGATATAGACAAACAGACAGACAGAGATACACAGAGAGAGAGAGAGAGATAGTGATTATGCTGCTTGTTCATATACATAATAATTCTAACCACTCTCTTGGGCCTTTAAGAATAATATATCATACACTCACACAGATACATACAAACCTGCTGTGAACACATACGTCATACACACCTCTCTATATATGTTGATATATTGCTTGTGGATGCATTTCTGTTTCTTATATAATAATCTAGATTGTTGTTAGTCCTAAGCCTTATTCGGTGAAAAATTGTCCGTCGGCTATTGCAACAGATATTTCACTTGAATTGGCTTCTTTGAACTCTTGAAGAGCTTGGCTTTCTTTGCCCAGTCTTGATCCTTTTAGTCACTTGACTCCGTTAGGGCCAAACAGAACAAAGAAAATCGCGAAAAGCTTCTGTCCTTATATTAAGAAGGACATAAATAACAGGTGTTTAAAAAATTAAGAAATCTAAGATTTTATTGAAAATGAGATAAATTTTTTGTCAATTTATTATAAACTGTTGCCCATTTTATAAAGTTAGGTCAAAATCGTCTTTGAACAGTTCTTTTAACGCTTTCAGTATATATTTTACGTAGCACTCGTATGAAAAAAACCTTGTATTTAATTGTCTATATTTTGAACAAACAATAATTCATTATTGAATTAAAATAACACGCAAAAAACAAAACAAAACATAGAAAAAAACGAAAACAAAAATAAACAAAAAACACTACCTATTTGATGGAAAATAAAAATTCTATCAAAATTCTGGATTAAATGATATATAATGGTTATTATTCCGCTAAACAAATCTATCTATCTATCTATCTATCTATCTATCTATCTATCTATCTATCTATATTCATTTATTTATTTATAGCTCTACCTACCTGTCTGCCCATCACAAAATTATAGGTTCATAAATGTACACACCTACGAATGTATGTGGGCGCTCGCGTGTGGATGTAAGGTTTTGAAATTATAACTAATAGTTATTTAACATTCGATATGAAACTAACTGAAATTTTCCCTAGTCCGTCATTAATTAATTTCGCACTATTCCTCCGACAATGTTGTTGCTTTTCTAAATGCAAACTAAAAATAAACAAATTTCTTTCTTAACAATCAGAATAACGACCAAAATTTCGCAGCAGTTCATTTCCGGTCGAGTCCGTTAATGCTTGCGGACATGCGCAGTGCTGTCTTTCTTCCGTTTATGTGTGAACGCCAGAACAAACGGTGAAATGTCTTTGTCTTGAAAACTTCTCATTAACATCGCTTCTTTCTAGGTTTTTTATCTTTAACGGCATCGGTTATTTATTACCGAAAACTATCATTTTTTATTAAAAAGATAACGTCAAGTGTACTATTTAACTCATAGCTTAAGAAAATAAGCTAATTCATACATTTTACAAGAGTATTATCCCAAATGTGGACGTTTGAACTCATGTACTAAGGTTCTCACGATTGATTATATGTTCACTGCTCCCTAGGGACTTTCCTATGCTTGTTAGTTTCCTCTTTGTGCCTGTGTACGTGTGTGGTGACTGCGCAAAATATTTTTATAACTGTAATAAATTACCGAAAGATGTTTTCTTAAAAAGAATGCTAATTTTCCCTCACTATTTTTTGGTCTATGTATTTTTCTCTATTCAAGTATGTAAATGAAAAAAATGGAAAAACTTTAAAATCCATTTGGGAAATTATTATAGGTTTAAAATTTAATCTTGCAACGGAATGTAGCGGAAATAGCCGACACAAGAACTCAGCGTTTAACCTCTTAACCAGCAATAATAATTTAACTCATCTTTAACCAAATTGTATTTAGAATCTGGTCAAAATTCATTTTTTTAGAATACTACCAAAAAATGACCTCTTCAATCTTCTGTAAAGCGCTTAACCAACAATGGCGATTTATCTATTTGTCTTTACCTGAATTGCATTTAGAAAACCAATAGTATACCATCTAGCAACTCACTTGGACCGTGGCTTTTAGTCTCCGTGGAATTGTTGCATTGATTTTTCCCGAACAACAGATTCCAGAAGTGCGGATGGCTCTACACAAGCCATCATTACATAAAACAACCGATTCTGTTGGTGCCCCGAAAAACAAAGTGAAGACCTATCCATGAAAAATCTAATGAAGTACTTGTTGATATTGAAAAGAAAAGCTATGATAAATATTCAAGGAAAATAATCCAGCCAATTCTATTTTGATTCTCTCTTTATGATCAAATTTGTTAACAAAATTCGGGGCAATATAAAGAGTGAATTACTTTTGGAAACTGTAGAAGATATAATTGTTCTCTACCTTTATTGGTTTAGGAATAATTTTATCATACGGTACAAGGATTGTTTGTTATATAGGCTAATAAAGTTATGCTTGGTTCAAAAGCATTGCCGCTCCATTGGAGCGACTTAAAAATAGGCTGTCTGCACATTAGTGATGAGTGAAAGTCTCTTACAGAAGCATATTAAGTAAATTGTTTAACTGCATTCGCATCCTTGATACAAGGAAAAAATCGAAGTCTTAACAAAGTCTTACACAGAAGTGTAAGACTTTGTGATTTGATACAAGTTTGAAAGAAAAACAAAAGCAAAAAAAAAACAAAACATTTTACATCCTTCTTTGATCTTTTACTTATCAATAATTTTACAACGTTTCGGATGATTAACTCTTCAGCCTTCTTCAGGTAATTGAATTTAGTAACCTTCATGTCATTCTCGGGAGTCTTCATAGAACTTTGAATTCAACTCTTTATACCATTGACATGGGTAGATCCAGTAACCGTTGGACAACTGATAAAAAGATCGAGTTTCACAGGTATTGCTTGTCTCAATTTATACAACGAGTCATCATTATCATCATTATTCAAATTGTTTGTATATTCATTCGCATTCTTATAGTTTCATTCATTTTTTCTCCATGAGGAGACTTTGAACTGTTTGAAGTTTACTCGGCCACAATCCGCTGTCGTCTGCTTTCTTAAAAACAAATTCAATTTTGTAGAGGGTTGCAAAAATGAAACTAATTAAAGGTTTCTTTTTAGAAAGACAAAAGAGTGAACAATGTTTTGCGTGTGTGTTTTTAGTTTTTGGCAAAAAAGAAAAAACAATTTCCTAAAAACTATCACAACACCACCATTCTAAAAATTAAAAAAATAAAACCAACAAATAAAAATATATTTTATTTAAGATTGTAAAGATTGTAAGATTTTTTAAAAGTAAAAATTGAAAAATTTGAAATGTAAAACCATTTTTTGTAAAAGTTAAAAGCATTTAGTTTGTAGATTTATGGCCATTTTGGTCAGGGAAACAAATAATTTTCTTGATTGGATTCGGAAGAAATAAAACAACTAAAAAAAGTTTGATCATAAAGTAAAGATTAGAAACATACAATTTGTGTTGAAAACAGCAAATAAATAATTAAAGGTGAACAAAAATTATACAACTAGGACTTTTTTCTAACTTGTCAGGTTGTTTTTGATAATGTTCTTGAAAAGAGAACGACCGTAAATTTTTGTAAGCGTAAAATTATTTTAGTAAAGAGCAGTTATATTGATGACCATATGATTAACGGTTCCAATTTTTCAAGTTTGACCCCTTAGAAGCTATTTTCCGACTCAAAACGAAATCTAATTTGTCCCTCGAGTTTAAATACACCATGTATCAAATTTTAAGTCCATAGACAAGTAGTTTGGAAGTGACCATTCCTCTGGCAGAAATACAGTAATAGTAGGTAAGATTAACCTACCTCTAACATAGATGAATGATCTTTTAACTATCTTAATAATTACATTGTTATCTGGAGAATGACTTGCCCTGATTCTACTATTACGTACTTTTTAACTAACTAGTTGTTGAGCACTCAATAAATCTAGCTTGCCCCTGAGGAGCCCCAATTTAGTCTCTATTTTATCACCCCCTCTATTCTACCGCATGATGTCAGACGTACAACAGAACAGGGAGCAGACATTATTAAAAACGTGATTGAGTTTGAAGCCGTGCGTGCCACAGATGCCAAGACTAACAGTTTGAGTCTTTTGACATTTATGTGCAATAACCAGTTCTCAGGTCGAGAGATGAAGACTTTTAGACGTGCAGTGCGCTAGGGTAACGAAGGGTATTAAACAAGATGTGGTATAATTAGGAGGATAACGGAAAAGGGTAGGAAAAAGTAGTGTGCTTTTTGGAATCTCTTCCCCATTCCCTCGATGGGAACGAATAGAGACAAAAAAGAAAGAAATGTTAACCCATAATCTATCAAGGAAAAAAAAATAAATTAAATATTTTGTCGAGAAATTATTTTGTTGAGTTATTGAGTGAAGAGTTATTTTTATAGAGGCTTAAACTATCATCTGATATCAAATGAGATTTTGAAAAAATAAATTCATGAATATGAAGATAGAATTTCAAAGAAATAAATGGATTAAAAGAAAATTATTTCTTTTTTTTTCTTTTTAGCTATTTTATATTTTCGTTTTATTTTAAGAAAGTCAAAATTTAATCTTTTTTGTGATGGACCCATTTTAAAAACAAATTGGTGACAAAGCAACCAATTTAGATAAAAATAACGAAGATTAAGATAGATTAGCGATAATTCTGAAAAATAGACCAAAAATAATTTAAGAAGATGAAATTAAATTTCAGAAATATTATAAAAGTTTCACTATACGTGCATGCAGACATACACACAAACATGAAAACATATAATGATATGCATAAATGCATACGCACGC
>JAUZSX010329928.1:0-11104 GCA_034780655.1 Idiosepius hallami | reverse complement strand
AAGTGGGGCCGAAAATTTGGCCCTTTGAAATCGAAAAAACGGGCGGCCGAGCGAAGCCGGGCTAAATTTCTAGTAATATATATAGTTGGGAATTGACAGCTATTTTGTACTATCATAAGTTCATTTTTTATAAGTAGATCAATATATAGAAATAATTATAGAAGAGTTCATTCTAAGAGTTACATAATTCAAAAGAGTAAGAATTCAATCTAGACAGCAGTTAGAATTTTATGAAACCCTGGATTATCTTTAAGGATCGTTCATTAATTGAGCTGTGTATTCAGAACATATTACCTTTGACTTCTTCATGCTCTCCTATTTGAACAACCTGCCTATGTTACATGGCAAGTTGTTAATATATACAAAGTTTTCTAGCAAAGGAGCATCTGAGAGAAAAGACTTAAATCTTACTATGATTTTCAAGAATATATGTGACATCAAGACGATCAAAATTAATTACACACACCACTCTGTGACTCCGGAGTAGACATTGTTTCCACAGTCATATAATTTACTCTTATTGTGGATGGGAAGCAATATAGGAACTAAAATCCCAGTTTTTCAGATACGTGGGTGTCACCATGACAATTATGGAATGAAACCATGAGAATAAGTTGTTTTATTTTTAATGAAAAGTATTGATAAGATTTAAAGAATTTCTTGTAGGTGAATAAACAAGTCTAATTTTGCATCAAGTCATTCACCATTATGAAGTAAGTTTACATTGCTAAATACAGGTAGAAACCTGTGGGAAATCTTCCCAATAGTGATTGTTGATCATTAAAAATATACTGTAGAAGAAGTAATAGTAAAAACTATTTAGAATGCTTGATTTCAATTTGTATTTATCAACAGAAAATATAGTGTACAGGAATGGGGTGTAGAAAATAGTTAAAGATTGAAAAAAATCAGTTTTACTCTCAAGCAGTAGTAATTCAAAATAAAGATGGTTTATTTCGGGGCTGTATTTATAAATTGAAATTTCATCAGTGATTTGTGTTTAGTATAAAAGAACCAATTTCATGGGGATTGTTGATAAAATCTTTTCCTGGTTCTAACAATATTATCACTCAAAACTGTGATCTTTAAGATGTGTAGTGTTTTAGCAATGGTAGTACATATTAGGCAGACTTTTGATCTTAAGGAATAGATGTAGTTTAATGCTTTGAACTAGTTTGCCTGAAGAACTCTTTTACATGAAAATCTTGAGGATATTTGACTATGTATACTCTGATGACATATACTGAATTTATCACTAAGATTTACACGGCTTGTCCTGATATTTTTGATTTTATGAAGCTGAAACATCATCATTGGTTTGATAAGAATTATCTTTGGATTAACAGATTTACACAAATGAAAAACAAACTATCGATTGAGCTAATAAGAAACGTAGCATTCAGGGTGGCAAAATTGTCGCTCTAAAATAGTATATACAGGATAAAGAACCAGCGGATGCTGCACATTTTTGAGAGGGGATAGAAAGCCTATATTAGCAAGAATGCTAATATAATTTGTTGCTTTGTCAGGTAGGCTATCAACTCTGAATAACCATAAATGGTATATCCTTAATCAAGGGATATATCTCTCATCCATAAAATCTCTGCAGGTTTCAAGAAATTATGTAGTAAGTAGTTCACTGATCTTGTTATAACTTCTTATTTATTGATGAATGTCATCAATAATAAATCTTAGAAGAAGGTCAATCATAGATTAGCCCTTTTACAGAACTCAATGGAATTTTAAATAGCATAAACATCTTGTCTTCAACAAACCATAGTTGATCTTATTAAAAAAACAAAAAGTGTCATATCTAAACATTAATTTTTTTTACCTTTTCTTGTAATAAAGTGATTATTTGACAATATTTTTATTGAGTATTTTGATCATTTCATTGTGCCCAGAAAGAGTAAGAAATGGTTTAAGCACTCTGAATCATTTAAATACACAATCATTCAAGATAACCAAGGGCTTGCTCACCACCTCAAGAATTCTTGTACCACACACTAACAGAAACCATGTTTGCTTGCACAATAAAATCATTGAAGTAGCACTGCTTAACTATATATTGAATAATACTTGATATATCTGGGCAGCTATTTTGACCCTCCCATAAAGGAGAACCTAAACTAAATGGTTTTCATGCCTTGATCTCATATACTGGAATAACAATATAGTCAAAAAGTATTGGAAAAAATATCATCAACCAATTATAGATGAAAGAAAGAGCTTAAATATCTGCTTAACAATCATTTTTCTTTTCAAATATCAAACCCCAAAAAAGGCATTTTTATAAAAAGAAAAACGGCAGAATAAACAATTCTTTAAAATAAAGACAAGTCCTAAATGCCAGGGAAAGTATGTTAACTCTACTTAAATAACCGTACACTTTAGTCTTCTAATAATTGTACTTCATTTTTTTTTCCAAAAATGAAGGTGGAAATAATTATGATATATATATATATATATATATATATATATATATATATATATATATGACACTGGTTCTTATCATTAGAAATATTAAAAGCCAATATTTTGGCTTATCGTAAGGATAGACATAGAATAGAATTAGATGTAAGATATGCTCTTTAGTCCAACTATTAATCTGAATAAGAGAAGTTGAGCGCATTGATTTTAAAAGTAATTTTTTGGTGAACACAGAATTGGGGACTTATGATATCTGCTTCCAAATCCACAGTAAATCCTTTTCTTTTGACACAATGACTATGCAAATAGAAGGAATGTTTTACACAACATCTGGTTTTTCATCTATTTAATGAGTTGATGTTGCTCATTTCAAATGACATCCAAAGACAAACATAGCCAAAAGATTTTCTAAAAGGTTTATAATTCATTTGGCATAATGAAAAACACTTCAATTTTAGACATTATTTTTTAAATGAAACATTACAAATGTCCCTCAAAAGTAATTAAACACATTCTTGCAATAAAATGTATACACATACTTTTACTAGTATAACAACATCAGGTTAATTTCAAGATACATTTTGTTTATCCTATACAAGGATTTATTTATATTTAGTATAAATAAATACATTAATAAACTGTCTAGAATTAAAATAAATTATCTGAAAGAAATTTTAAAAACACAGACTTCGACATTAAGTTCTTTAATGAAGTCAAACTTTTCAAAAAAATCTAAAAAAAAATAGCTTTTTCTAATATATATATATATATATATAAAACATTTATCATTTTTAACATTTTTTCTGTATATCATATTTATTTACATCCGCACATGTCATAAAGGTTGGCATGTGCAGATGAGAATGAGTTTGCAGATGATTCCACAGAGCCCCACCCAATATAGAAAAAAATTTTTTTTGCTTTTTTTGTTTTGAAAGTATTAGTTTTTATTTTCTATTTAATATTTCAGACCATCTTCAGTTCTTCCTAAGAAACAACTAATTTCTAGTAATATTTCTTTTTTAATTAACAAAAAAGCTCCCCCTCGTCCCCCCAAAAATGTTTAAACGTTAAAAGTAGTGAGACCAATCTGAAATTTTAATTCAAAATAAAATTTATGTTTTATATATATTTATATATATATACACACACATAGAAAGTTTATATGCTTTCTCAATATGCTATGTGTGTATATGTGTGTTGAGAGAGAGAAAAAAAAAAGAGTGATAGGTTGTGACTTTTATAATAAAACAATTTTTTTCTGATTACAATTGTATTGGCAAAAATAAAGTAAAGATTTTTTTAGCATGAAATTACTTACAATGGTTAATATCTAATTAATACATAAATGAATGTGTGTGTGCAGGCAGGATATTAAGTGATTGATGATGAGCTGTCTTATTTTCATAACTAAAAATTTTGGAGGGTTTTATGTTGTAAATAGAAAAGAAAAGTTGAAAATTTTTAAAAATTGAATTATGATGAAAAACTAAATAAGATCTAAAAAAAAAAAAACAGACCGCGCGTGCGAGTCAACATTTTTATCCAAAGATAAGGGTAGAATGTCTAGTAAACGGGCAACTATGAGTGAACGGCAATGGGAAGAAGAGCGCAAAAATGAGAAGGATTTAGAGCTAAGTGTGATAATGATAAGCAGACGGAGGTTTTTGTATTGGCTGATATGAACGAGGATACGAGGGAGGAGGAAAACAATACGTAAGCGACAAAAACAAAAGTAGCGTTTTGATGTCGTCTGTGAAATGGAGTGATTTGTGATTTGTTTTTGTCACTTACGTATTGTTCCCGAACGAACGAACATGCCTCAAAACATAAGTCCCCCTCATTAAATATCGGGGTACCAAAAATAACTTTTGTATTCTCTTGAGATTCATGATGACAAATGAAAAAGGAAACTCCTTATCAAATATCATGGAAAAAAATTAATAAATAAAAATAAATTCTTTTGCATTTTTTACTTGAACATTCACAAATGGTCTATTTAGCAAAAAAGCCATCTTCAAATGAAATGACTTAGTTGAGAATTTACTTATGATACTCAGGTTTTGCACCCATTTTATTACTTTTCAAACCATTTATGCTTAACAGCAGGTAAATATATAGAGAGATTTGAGACTTGAATAAATAAAAAATAAAATTATTTTCATGGACAGTTCTATTAAGAATGTAATAATTTAAAGCCTGTGCTGATAAGTTCTTTATTTTAGCTGGTCATTTCTGAGGATTAGAATAATTAGACTTTTAAAATAGACATAACATAAACAAATCAATATTGTTTTGCAGGATGCACATCTTTCTAGCTGCAAAGAGTACACATTTCTGATCTCTGAACAATTTGAAATATGTAAAATTCATATTTTGCAACAAATTTCTTATGTTTAATCAAGTTTTACAATATCAATGTTTTTTACAACTTAATTATGGAATTATATAAGTCAGAATAAATTTTATTGACAATGTAACAATGAAATTTTAACTCTGGTATAATGAACATGCATTTTTTTATGACACTTTTGAGCTCTTGTGAATATCAGATCACAAACTTCATATTTTGTACTTCAAAAGGGATTGTGTTTGTTTGGGAATTCTTTTAGAAAAGGCTTAATCTTATTAATCTATTTTCCTGATTATGGAAGCTAGTGATTGTTGAAAATACAAAACTTAGATTTCCAATCCAGTGTCATAGTTAATAATCACCTGATGAAGGCCAAAGAATCAGTTAGCCAAAACATGTTGAAATAATTATGAAAGATGAGGACAACAGTCCCCAAGGAATTAGGGCATAGATCAAAAGGGATATATCTAAACTAGTTTATTATTATAAATTGACTTTTCAGATTAAATATCTCAAAGAACTATAAATTATTTTATTTTCTCATTGCAACTTTTGTCCTTATGTTGAAGCTAAAAACAAAGGATTGAAATAGAATTATTAACTTTAATTTGACCTGATTTTTATTTATCATTTTATTTTTTTTTCGGGGGGGGGGGTATTGTAACTTAAATATTTTCAAGTCATTAATCCTATCCCATTTTGAACAATAATTTTTTTTAAAATCTAGTCTAGTTTCCTAGTTATTTGTTGTTTTCTGGTGTTTGACCCCCCCCACACACACACAAAAAAAATAACATAATTTATATTTCATTAAACATTCCTATGGTCATATTGATCATATATTTTAAGTTGTATTTTCAATAACAATTCCAATTCATTAAAATGTATACTAATAATCACTGAACAGGAGTGATAGTAGAAGTAGTGTTAGTAGTAGTACACACAGGACATGAGACATAAAAAAAAGTCAGTAAGTACTCGCTCCTCCAGTGAGGAGTAGGAGTACTGACTGATCCCTTTTCATGACTTATCCATAAATTTCATTTTAAATGTTTTATCATTACAAAAGATAAAAAATGTACACCTACAAACAATACCACCATCATCACCACCACGTATGCATGTTTTTTCGGTTTAATGCTGCTGAATTATGGGAATAAAATGAAAGGAATTTAATGTAAACCATTCGTGCAGGCAGGAGTTGTTGTTAATGTTAACCATTTGAGGAATTCCCATTTCTTTACTCTGCTAAGATTACTGAAGAACTAACCGACTCTGCGTAAGCGTGCGTGCGTGTGGGCACCCGGCACGGGCACTGTGTGCAGATTATTCTCAGATCCCACACCGACCGTAGTCTTGTATTTAGCAATAATATTGTTATCACACACACACGCACACAGAGTCACCCAAAGTGAGTGAGTTCAGAAACCAACAGTTAGCAGGGTGAATACCTAAAAATTATGAAAAATGCCTAAGAACAAGAAGCCCATCCTGGAAAGGAAATACATAGGGGTTGATTTGGCCTTTTCTTTATCTACTTGTATACATGCACGTAGGCGCCCGTGCACACACACACAGAATTTGTGGGCTTGTGTGAAATATATATAGAGAAAAACATGTGTGTGCGTGTGCGCAATCATCTGTAAGGGTTTGATAGTAAAACACTTGTGTGTGTGTGTGTGTTTGTTTATGAATGAATGTGTAAGAAAATATGGCTAAGCAGCTGAGCAGAATGTAGTAGAAGTCAGTTTTAATTCCTAAGGGAGTGGATAAAGTTTGACTGAAAGAAAGGAAGAAAGAATAGAAAAGCCCGAAAAATAAAGCAAAAAAAAATGGGGGAGACATAAGTGGATGAGGGAGACTTACTTCTACTGGGACCCAGTAAAAAGTTTTCAAGCTCTTTTAGTTTAAGCTTCACATTTGCATGACTATAATGTGCACAAAACGGACGCACACGGCGCACGCACACCACACCAACACCACCACACTCACACACTCTAACCGCGAGCACCCGCCACCACATTGTTTTCGTTTTCTATTGCTTGCAAAAGTTATCCCTTTATTTTTATTTATTTATTTATTATTTCTACTTAACCGGTGTTGATGCGCTGGCTGGATATTTACATCCATTTTTTTACAACGGATTTTTGTGAAGTTTTAAGTGTAAACAATCAAGTTAAACAATAAACATGCTTGAGTTTCAGAGCATTTATTTCTCTTAATCCAGATTGAAATTATTCTAAGTCTTTAAAACTGGTAGATTTTGAAGACATTGCCAAAATAAATCGAATAAAAAAATATCAATGTCTTTTTTTTATTAGTTACTTTAAATAAATTCACCACGAAAGCAAAATTAGCTGATTTAATCACTTAAATAAGTACAAAGAGTAAATTAATTTATGAATGATCAATTGTAGCATAAACGGACTTGAATTCTTTAAGTTGAAAAAAGTCTATTTATTTTAACATTATTTGAAATGAAATAAAATCATTTTCGTTTTCTATTTTTAAATTAAATTCTAAAATCTAGTCCTAACTTTTAAAAATGCATTTAAAAAAATCTGTGACGCGAGTACGGAGAAAAATAAATATCAAATCAAAACAAATTAAGAACAAAACACATTTTTAAACTGAAAATAAAAGATTTGAGTTTAATTAACTTAAGCTAAATTTGTAAATTTTGTAAATTTTTTTTAATTATTATTTGCCGGGATGCATGAGGGTTTAGGGTTATAGTTTGAACAATTTGCCAGAAAGTGAATAAATAGAATCTTCGATGAAGGAAGAAACTTTGGTGGACTGGATCATAGGAACTTGATAAGCATTGAAAATGCAGGAAGGAGGTAAAGGGGGGTAGGTGCACAAAGAGGTGCGTCGTCGTAGACGAACAGGGGGAGGAAGAAATAAAGTTCAAGACGGGGTGGGGGTACACCATAACGGTATAAGATTTCGACGCTAAGCGAAAGAAACAAGTTTGTTTTATTATTGTTGTTGTTTGGTAGAGTTTTTTTTTATCTTCACAACTGACTGCCATTTATTTCGCTGACGCTGCTAACCATAAAAAAATCAAGAAAAATACAAAAGAAAAAAAAACAGTACAAAAAATCGGGACAATAAACTGCATTAAAGAATAATCAGGCATCATGTCAGTTTAATTTTACCTAAAAGACCCCTTTTCATCGATCGATGGGCAGCCCGGCAGAGCGGAGGTGATTGTGGTGGTTTTGGTTGGTCTGGTCGTCCGTTGTGGCGTTGTCTTGTCGTATGTTTGTTGGTAGTGAGTGTTTAGGTAGTTTAACTTCTTTCACCCCAAGCTGTTGCTTGCTTGGTTTATTCTAGCGGTCGGTGGCGGTGTTAGCGTTAAGAGGAGAAGCATTTACTGGCCAGGGTGGTCGTCGCTAATTATTTGTGTAAAGTAAAGAGCAAAAGAGAGAAAAAAGGGAGAAAGAAAATCTGATATGTTTCGAGTAGGAATATCGAGGAGGAGGGACTTAAAAAAAAGATTTTAAACTGTAACTGCATGACTAAGAAGCTCTCTACCCTTTCCAGGTTTCGACTCTCCTTTTTTTTCCTTCCGTCCTTCCTTCCGCTGGACATCAACGTCAAAAGACTAAGCTTAAGTCTACTGACTGGAGTGACTTTACTAGTGAGAGCAACCAACAGTAGAATAACCTAACCTGGTAATTATGTATCCCCACCAACAGTTGTAAAGTTGTTGTTGCACTTAACCACACTATGCATGCATACTGTACTCTGTGGTGACACTGGCGGGGGTGGTGACTGGTGTTACCATGTAAGTTGAGAGATAATTATTCATATCTCTAATACTTACTTGGCATAGACTGGATTTAAAAAAACAAACATTTGTTTTTGACAGATGACAATTTTCATTAGCAGAAATTTCTGATCCTGAAAAGTTACATTTAAGCTATGTTAACAAGTGCCACTGAGTACAAGTGCACCGACTGCAGTGAGTGAGTGCACACACACAACAGAACACAGTTAGTGCAACAACAACAGAGCCGACTGCAGCAGCAGCAGCAGTAGTAACAATAGTCGTAAAAACTAAGACTTAGTTAACAAGAATTTAAAAATTCATTAAATTTGATAGTCTGATTGATGAGACAAATCTTGACAATTATTTTAATTTGACCCATTTCCTTCTGTTTACACTTACTGTTATTTATTATTCAAATTCATTGACTGTCAATAATAACAACCAATGTTGAAAATGACAGTGAAAGTTAAGTTCAATTAACTTGAATGAAAATTATCAAATTATCAACTCAGTGAACTCAAACTAACTGCCTGTAAACACTTATACATTATCACCAAAAGTACTTTAAATATTTACTTTAGTGTTTAGAAATCAGATTTGAGCATCTTACTGTAAAATAGGTCTTTTATTTATTATCAAAATAGTTATTATACTACTGAAAGTTTATAAAAGAAAAATAATCAATCAAGATAATCTGAATCTATAAACAATACAAGGCTATGCATGAATTTATTAATGTGGGCTCTCTCTCCCTCCCTCTCTCTCAGAAGAAGAATAAGAATATTTAAGTGAAAACATTTTTAGAGAATTTCTTTAAAGTGTTTTTAGCTTACAGGCATTCTTAATACAAAAAAAGTAACATAAAAACGATAGATGTTGTTTGTTACACAAAGATTCAATAATTATTTAATGCTTGTTTTATGAAGGAATAGTGTGGTGCTGGTGTACGTGCACCACACCACCACAGACAGCACACAGTGGTGAATGCACTGATTGCACTAATGCACTACTAACTGATTCCTACTTTTCATTTTAAATACCCAGTATAAACATGTTATTTTCACAATCTGTTTACTGTTTATCCGTCGATCCGATTTAATCCTGGCTTGATAACTTATGTGATATTATGCCAAACTGCAAATAAAATCAGTTATAAAACAAAGCAGTGTTTCCCAACCTTTTCTAGGGTAAGTCCATTTAGAATAGTTGGGTACTGGGTTGGTAATTATTCGGATTTTGGAATTGTAATATGCAAGTTCATGTTTGGACTAATACCTTTGGGAATGGTATGAATCCCCACATTCATTCCAGCTATGGATTATAATAGGGAATACTCTGTTATTTAAATAAATGTAAGGGCATAAAAATGTTTGTTCTTGGCATTAAATGACCTAAAATAGGTCAATATGTCATAAGATTAAAAAAAGCCATTTTTTACTCCCGCTCGTTCATCACAAAAAGGTTTTTGCACTAATCTCACACCTCCCTACAATTTAAACTTTGTTCAAGGATAAAGGGTGTGGAATCCTACTAAAATTGATTAAAAAAAAAGATATTTATTTCATTTTCAAATCTTATAGATGAATAATCAAACTTACAGAAAAGAATTGATATTTATAATAAAATTTACAAAAATAATAAGTCTTGCTTGAAATATATACAGTATGATTCTTGCACCTCCTGAAAGATTGTCTTGACCCCAGGGAGTGAAAACACCTCTGGTAGGGAAACAGTGCTCTAAAGAAAATATAAATATATATGGTTAATAAAAATAGACTTCTGAAAGTTAACATACTCTTATGAAAAGTAGAAATGAAAGATGTTTGATTATTTATTGGTGTAAAAGTACAGTAAATGTTAAAAATAGCATTTACAAATATCAAATTAATATTGCAACAAACCATTTTTGTAGTGTTATTGTGGTTGTAGTTGTACAATTTTCATACATTTTTGTTCATAGAATTTGACAGAAATTTCAAGAATAATTTGTTGTGAAAATCATTTTAAGAATGAATAAATCAATATTGTATTTCAAGAATACATTGAAAAGGTTCATGTTGAAATCGTCAAGAGAGTGATTGTAAACAATACCTGAATTTAATGATCCAGATTGAGCAACAATTAAAAGCATTTCACAAGAAACTGTACAAATGACTCTACATACTATATTTGAGACTTTAAGCACACAAAATTATATGGAAAAATGCGCCCATGAAAGTAAAATAAGATTTTATTAAACCTGGAAAAGTAAAGGACAAGAAATTCAACCTGGAAAAGTAAAAGACAAGATATTCTAGTAAATTAAAAAATAAGAATTTTTTACTTTTCCGTACTGTGCTGCATTGAAAATCTAAACCATCTAGGAAAAGAAAACTGCATATCTATTTCCTGAGCTCCGGTCATGAAGTGATACAGGGCAATGAGGAAGTGGTTAACTGACAAAAGAGGAATCAGAACTTCTAATAAAGGGTCCTGAACCTTTTGCTCCAGTCCCGTATGCTATCTGTCTTTCTAGCATCAGAGAGTGGTCTACGAAACACCTA
>JAUZSX010329917.1:0-11104 GCA_034780655.1 Idiosepius hallami | reverse complement strand
CTTGGCCAAAATGTAGACGGTATTGTTCATGTCACAAATTGAATAGTGTTTACCCCGGGAAAAATCTGTTTTGCGTCACAACTAAGTGTGAGATCACACAGAGGGGGATCATGCACACACGGCTTGTTCATCTTAATTTAAAATGACTTTTTGTAGGTTTTAGTTTAGAATTTTACTTTTTAATTAAATGTTATTGAATCTTTTCTATTTTTTTCTATTTTCTTTTTTTTTATTTTAATTTAGATTTGTTTAGATTTAAAATAATTCAATTTTTTGAATTTTTATTTTCAAATTTATAATTAAATTTTTCTACATTTTAAAATTTTATTTGAATTTACTTATGTAACTGTTACATTTAATGATTGAACTGTTAATTACAGAATACATTTAATGTTAATCATAGATAGACTTTATTAATCTTTTGTTGATATACTTAATGATTAAACTATTAATTATATCTACACACTGTCCCAAGTGAACTTCCCACATTAATATGTCAAAATATTCTTTTAAAATAGGGTGGCGGACAAAAACTTGTCTTAATTCTTGCTGTTGGCGGTGGTTTTTCCGATGTGTCAGTTATGTCTGTTTTTGACGATATCTATCAAGTCAAGTGGACGGCTGGTGATGCTTATTTGGGAGGAGAAGATTTTGACAACCAAATGGTCAACCATTTCATTAAAGAGTTTCTTAAAGAACATAATAAAGATCCAAGCGAAGACAAACATGCAATGCAACGTCTGAGGATTGCCTGTGAAGAGGCCAAGAAGACCCTATCCTCGAATGACGACGCCGGCATTCAGTTAGATTCTTTCTTCGAAGGAATTAACTTCCATACCAACATTACCCGAGCTACGTTTGAAGAATTGAATCTAGAAAACTTCTCTCGGCTTTTTTATCAAATTGAGAAAATCCGATCTGTTGGTATGATTAGCTCTCAAATAGAAAATGTTGTTCTTGTTGGAGGATCTACTAGGATCCCCAAACTTCAGATCGTGGTTCAAGATTATTTTCAGGAAAGAGAAATTAATAAAAGCCTCAACCCAGACGAAGCTGTTGCCTACGGTGCTGGTAAGTCTATTGACTTTTCAGATTAACCTTGTGCAGTGGCATAGTAGTAGTTTTTGTCGCCCCGGAGCGGTTGTAAGATTCCCTTCCTCCTGACCACTAATAATTCGTAAATGTCCAAAATTCAAAAAAGCCCTAAAAATATCTATTTCCATTGAACTACAATCAAGGATCTAATCATCTTCAACTCCAAATTCTAAAAAGCCCTAAAAATATCTATTTCCATTGGACTACACTCAAGGATCTAATCATCTTCGACTTAGAATATTTATTTTAATTGGACAGATGATAGAGTTTGAAAATCTATTTAAAAACAGTATTATTTACGCACATAAAACATAAAACAAACTACAAACTTAAAAACTTATTTTGGTTATAAGATTTCTTATTTTTTGTTAGCTTTTATTTCTTTTGTTATCTATTTTTACCCCCTCAAAATATCGCCCCCTGGTATGTGCTGCCCCGGGGGGGGGCACTCCCTCTGCCCCTCCATTGCTATGCCACTGACCTTGTGTCACCTGAATATTCTCAATAAGTCTATTTAGGACTTTTATTTACTTTTCTATTAAAGGCAGCGAAGGTGGATCATTGGTAAAAGCTCAGGCTCTGGAATCATAGTACGAGAGTCAAAACCATTCACCTTAAAAATGGCCTTGTGCCAAACTTGGTTGATGCTACTCACCTGGTTAAAAATCATTTTATTTATTTTCAATTTCAATTAGGGCAGCGAAGGGGTAGCATTGGTAAAACAGTTCAAATCCCAGTCAAAACCATTGCATTCACCTTAAAAATTTCCTTCTTAATAATAATAATTGCCTGAAGACCATCATAGAAACATTATGCTGATAGGATAAGAAAAATTTTGAAAAGCTACCTTTTTGGTAACTGTTATAGGGGCTATCTCCCCTTTCGATTACCAAACCATCGACCCAATAGGCATATAAACAGTCACCTACGACGAGAAGGCAAGCGACGGACAACCGGATGATTACACTATCACTATTACTTCTGTTTTACTAACTTACTCTGCTATAAACTCTCTATCTACCTATTACCTTGTCGTTTGTTCCGTTATTAATTGCTAACCATTTGGCAACCACAACAGAAAGTTTGATTTACTTTTACAGTAATTTCCTTCTTCTGTGGATAACAAGGATATCCCTGATGGTTTTATGGGCAAGCCAGGTAGGCCTCTTTGCAGTGCTCTCTGCTGCAAGTTTGACAAAAATAAGTAGATTTGTATTTCAGCGCCTTATTGCTCGGGGATTTCTGAAAGCGAATAAAATTACACAAATCTGGTTGAACGGTGTTAAACCAGATATGTTTTCTCTTAAAAAAAGATTTATATTAGTTATATTAGTTGTTTTTTGTTTTTTTTTTCATCCTTTAAGATGATTCTTCAGAATCTGTCAATCCATTTTTGCAAACTATTGTCCTCGCTTGTCTGTAGTTTCACCTCATTCTGCAAAAATGGATATACACAATAATATATTTGTTTTACCAACAAATACCAAACATATTAACCCTTTTGACTCTAAAAGGCCGATATATCGGCCCTGACCACATACGGCAAAACAAGACACACCAATATTTTGGCTTTTATATGTTCCTCTAATATAAGGACTCTGAGTGACTATTTGGTAATTTTGATAAGTCAAGGTTCAAAGGATTAAATATAATGAAATAAAATTACTTTTTTTTATTTTATAAATGAAAAAAAGGGAATTTAAACAATTTGTTTTTTTAAAATGAAATAGAATGAGTAATTTAAATTTTTAAAATATATTCTTTCAATGAACTAAAAACAATATATTTGGGAAATATCAGACGAACAAGAAAATTATTTTTGAAATTTTTTCTTCATATAAATTTTTAAAGTATATTTTTAAAATATATTCTTTCAATGAACTAAAAACAATTGGGAAATCAGACAAAAAAGAAAATTATTTTTGAAATTTTTTCTTCATATAAACTCGTTTAAACTGTTCAGAAGGAGCACTTAGAAATGGGCTTGTGCCTTACTTGGGTTTGTGTGCTACTAAGTATATAATATCATCGCTTCTTCTTGTCCCACACTAGTGTGTGGGGTAGAGCCAATTTTTTAAAAACATATTTCACATACACCGTGCGTGCGTGCAACAAAACGTTATGTACCCTTCTTGCAAATGCGCTTTGAGAAAGCCCCGAGAGCAATAAGGCATTGAAATACAAGTCTGCCTAAATATATTTCGTATATTTATCATCTTTGTATTTGCTAAATTCATTACGTTTCGGACAATTAATTGTCCTTCTTCAGGTTGGTTCTGAATGAATGCATGCCTCCTGTCTGCTATGTCGTCGTCTGCTGCCTGCATTCTAACGTTTTTTGTGCTGTTGAACTAATGTCTATAATTTTCAAAAACAAAAACAGGATTTTTTTATGAAGTTTCATAATCTGAGTGGAAATTTTAAATTAAATTTAAATGTAGTGATAAACAATACCAAGATGAAGACAAAAGTCCGCAATAAAATTAACACGAAAAAGAAAACAAAACTCGTTAAAAATACATTTTTCAGCAAGCAATGATTTTTTTATGCATTTTTTTTTTCTTTTTTTAACAGAAAAAAAATATGGTAGCACAACAACAATTACGTTATTAGCGAAACAACTTCGTTCGCAGTTGCGGTTCCCGGAACTTTTTAAACTGGGGACATTTTCTTACAGGATTTTTTATTTATTTTTGAATTCTCTAAACAAAACAGGATGTTCTTGCCAACATAAGGCGATCAAGCCCAAGTGAGAACAACACAACGGATTTAAAAGAATAGAGGCTTTATTTTTCATTATTTTTATTTACCTTGACATGAGAAAATTGTTAAATAATCTATATTTTGATGTTGTTCTTCTTCACCACATTTGAAGGCATTTTTTGTTTATGAATTTATTTGACAAACCAATATTGAAGTTAGAAGAAGAAGAAGAAGAAGAAGGAAAGCTAAGTGAAGTCGAAGTCCAAAAACCGCGCACGAAAAGAAACGAAAAAAAAAAGGTTATTTTTAAAAGTTCAAAACTTCGTTGTTGTTTTTTTTTTTTTTTGGCTGAACGTTGTTAAATGTTGTTGTTCTCGATTTTGAATTTTGATATTTTTAGAAATTGATTCAAAAATTATATTTATTTAAGATTTAATTTTTTTTTGATTGTTGGGAAGTTAAATTGAGATATTTATTATTTTCGTAAAAAAAAAACGGCATTTGTAATCATTTTGTAAAACCAGAGCCAGTACAAACAACAACAGTGAATGTTGGAGAGAAGAGTGGGACTCCCGACTCCACAACAAACAACAACCAACACAACAACGAACAACACATAAAAACGGCCAATCGTGAAAAGATCAAACAAACGAACAAGACGACTTGTTTTTTCTTCAGCACAGATGATTCTATTTAATCTATTTAAACTCGAATCAAAACAATTACGAGGAAGAAGCGAATTTTGTCTGCAGATTAATTATTTACCTAATCTCCTTTAAGAAAAAAAAAACTGTTATTAATTAATTAGTTTAACCTGAACTAACTAAATATTTTACCCCCTCTTCTGTTTGTTCTATAGTCATAAAAAAGTGGAGAATATAATATTTTGCTTTAAGAATTTAATATTTAAAAAAGAAAATAAAAAATCGTTATTTAAAACAAAACGAAAAAAAAAATCCTGTTTTTTTTTCAGTTGGGCTGGGCTCTGCTGAGTGGGTGCAGGGTGCACTTAAGGGCACTCCCAACACTGTGCACTCAAAGTGCACTTTATTGCAACTGCAACTTACACCGCTTCTTTTTGCTTCTTGTCTTGTCCGATTGTTTTGTCCGTTCTCTCTCTCTACACTAAAAAAAAACATTAACTTTTCGAGTTTTCTTTCCTCTTTTATTAATTTTTTTAATCAACCCAATTAAAAAAAAGCAAATAATGTCAATGACAAACCCGTCCGAAATTGTCAGTGTGGTCATTTCTCGAGTCTCCGACAATAAATATTTACTTGTTGACCACAAATGTCACGGACTTTGGTTACCCACCTGTCGAAGGCGCTCCAACCAGGACTTAGCTGAAACAATCACCCGGTTATTGGAAAAGGTAAATTAAACTTTGTTTTTAGTTGAATTTAATTGTCTATTTAACAATAAATTTTGATTGAAAAAAAAACAAAAAAACAAAACAACTTAAATTATTTGAATGGAGGTGATCTAGTTTTAGTATTGTAATTTCGTAAAAATGTCGTCGTACTCGTAAAAGTGGTTTTGGTTTAGTAAACATAAACATCTCTTCTTGTAGTGTAAGGCATAATTATAATTTATGTAATAATTATGAAAAAAAATACACTTTAATAAAGTTCATTCTTTACTAAATAATCAGTGAAATTCTAATATTGATTAGATAATTACCTGATTTTTGGTAGATTTTTAAAGCCATTCCAAAACAAAACTACTTTACGATGTTACAACGCTAAACTAGAAGATACTGTAATGGGTTTATATGGGGTAACATAGCTGGTTACCATCGGCGGGTGGGTTGGTCGATGCATTTTTACATACTAATGCTCGCTCACATTTACAAGCATTAGGTTGAAAAAAAAACTATTACTAAACCCTTAATCCCCCCCCCCAATTATAACATGTTTACTTAAACTAAACATGTTCAAATAAGCAATAACGCCCCATGTCGTCCGTTTCTGGACTTAGCAAAATTATTACCAACTAATCAGGATCAAAATATGAATGTGTCTTTTATCTTATTTTATTTTTTGCATTGGGTCACAGGGCCGATATATCGGAATTTTAGACCCAAAGGGTGAACCCTTTGAACCCTAAAGGGCCAATAAATTGGCCCAAGGCAAAAGAAGACATACCGATATGTCGGCACTATGGTCCTAGAACAACTGAGTGACTGACTGCGGTCATTTTCCTAGGATTCTAAGGATTAAAATAGAAAAAGGTTTTTTGTTTTGTTCATGTCCCTTATAAAATAAATAAATAATTCAATTTAATAAAGTCTTAAATGAATTAAATTCCATATATTTGCAAAAATGAAAACAAAATCTTTTTTTTTTTCAACCTTCAACAAATTAAAACCGTGAAATTAAAAATGAAAACAAAATAAACATTTATTTTAGCTTTGAAAAAATATTTTCATTTCGAAATGAATGCCGTCTGTTTTGTTATTCTTTGAAAAAAAAAGCGTATAGTCATTCCATTTTTGTTTTATAAACATTAAAAATAAAACAAAACAACAATAGGGGTGAGTGAGTATTTAGTAGTAAAACGAATTAGCTTTTGTTTGTTATTATTTCCTTATGTAAACATAAACATATGGAGCAGGCAGCCTAGCAGAATGGAGCCGACCGACACTGACCGCCCTCCCATCCTTGACTTACCAGGGAGGGCATCTTCTTCTGTCTCAAAGTCGTTTTTTTAATCATGTGGATCCTAAAGGGCCGATATATTGGCTCGAGCGACCGAAAAAAAAAGACACCGATATTTCAGCCTTGGTCCTTTAACAGCAATGGTTCTGAATCGGGAATTTTACTATATCAGGGTCCAAAGGTTTAAAATTTGATTTTGTTTTTTGGTTCATGTGTCATTTTTGCCTCAGTGTAAAATTGGACCTCAAAAAATGAATTTAATTCAAAACAAGCAAACAAACAAAAAAACTGTAACCACAAGAAAACAGAAAACTAAGATGGGAAACTGTTGTGAGGCCTGGTCTCACCTAATAGTGGACTCGTCCTCACTTAATATAAGCAGTTGTACAGACTGCTATGTGGGAGATCTACTGGGAGACTACTGAGAGTGTTGTGAGGCCTTGTCTCACCTAACAGTGGACTCGTCCACACTTAATATAAATAGTTGTACAGACTGCTATGTGGGAGATCTACTGGGAGACTACTGAGAATATTCTATCACTCTCTTTTATTGTGTTGTGATGCCTGGTCTCACCTAATAGTGGACTCGTTCACTCTTAATATAAGCAGCTGTACAGACTGCTACGAGAGAGCTCTACTAGAGATATTCTATCACTCTCAGCAGGCCATCACCAACCTAAGCGGTCTACTTTACACCATATTCCGTGTGGCACTCTACGTGAGCCTCACAACAGAAACAAAAACACTTAAGGGTGAATTCCGAAGACAGTTGAGAAAATTGTGCACTCCAACACATGGACATGACTTCAGAAAGGAAACCTGACTAGAGAAACAGAATCTCCACTAATTGCTGCACAAGACAATGCACTTCACACCAACTAAAATTGACAAGAACCAGGAGAACAGCAAATGCAGACTATGTGGACAACGAGAGGAAACTGCCACCCAGATCATGAGTGGATGCTCTAGACTCACACAGAAGGAATATAAAAACCGACATGACTGAATAGGAAAGATAATTCACAGGAACTTTTGCAAAAAATACCCACTAGAACACTCGGTAGTATATGCACAATCCTGAGCTGTGCAAGAAAATGATATTCACAAAATCCTGTGGGACTTCAATATTCAAACAGACAGACTAATACAAGCAAGAAGACCAGACCTGAACCTGGTAATCACCAACAAAAAGGGAAAGAACTGCAAAATAGTAGACTTTGTTGCACGGGCGGACCACAGAGTAGCAGTAGAATAAACAGAAAAACTCAGCAAATACAGAGAATTAACCAAAGAACTAAGTGTTGTAAGACCTATCATCATCTTGCAGTTGACCAGTCCACTGGGCATATAAACACCTCCGTAGACCAATAAAGCGGATGAAGAAATGCAGAATATAAGCTAAATAGGAACAAGCTCTGACTGCGATTACCTTTCCTTTACCTTTCTACCAGTATAACCCCTGATTACGGGATTGCCCCGTGTCAGTTTGTGTGAGCCCAAAACCAAGCCTTATGCCACTAAGGAAAATATGGAAGATGAAAACAGCATTATTGAAGCATGAGAAACAATCCCAAAAAACTGATTGTAAGACTATGTAACATTGAGATTAACAGAATGATAAACATCTTAGAGACTACTGCATTCATAAGGACAGTGGAGACAATAAGAAAAGTACTGAATCCAGAAACCAAAGAGGAAAAAAGTATGTATATAAAAGAATAACCTTAGAATACTAGAAAGAATCTATAGATTTGAAAAGGAGACTGCAGGACATTTGAATCAATTGGAGATTAAATAGACCTCTTACAGACCACTTTACTCATGAAGTAAAAAATGTGTGAATATATATATATGAAATGGATGAGGAGGGCTTGCAGTCGGTGACTGCAAAGTTTTCTACTGGAGTGCCAGAGGAGACTTATTGTCACTCTGCCTTCAAGAATCCCCACTAGGCGTTGGCACAGTTTGAAAATTCCACAAATGATGTGTGCGAAGTCCAAACAATATCAATAAAATTGGTCTTACCTCATCTCAAGGATTCAGAAACAAATAAAAATTAAGATGAGGATAATAGTCTGAATAATATTTATAAAATTGACCATACATCATCTCAGGGATTCAGAAACAAATAAAAATAAAGATGAGGACAATAGTCTGAATAATACTTATAAAATTGATCATACCTCATCTCAGGGATTCAGAAACAAATAAAAATAAAGATGAGGACAATAGTCCAAACAATATTTATTTAATATCTTTTGTATTTTCCTATTGTATTTTAAATAATTATTTTGTTCATTGTTTGTTTTTGTTTTTTCTGTTTTGTATATGGATTATAAAATGGCTTCCAGCAATCAATCTTTCTTTTATTAAAGACAATAATTTGGAAGATTTATTCTTTTTTTTTTTTTCTTTACATTGATTTCTTTTCTTTTTTGGCATTTCATTCTATCTTCTCCATTTTGTTGATATTTTGATTCTAATCTTAACATTTGTTCTTGAATCTGTTAATGTCCGTTTGATATTTGAACATGTTTTATGCGTGTCTTGGCCATGACTCATCACTTCTTGTGGCCTGTCCAACTGAAGGAGCCATTTTGATTTTTCTTCTGCTGTTTTTATTTTGTTGTTTGTGGCAGGCAGCCCACTTCAGTCCAAACTATTGAGATTTTCTTTGCTTTCAGAGCAGACAAAGAAGGCCAAAAACATGATTGCTTCTTAGCATATCTGTATAGAATGGTCTTCAAATTGTTATTGATATTATTTTCATCATCTGTAACACCAAAGAGGGGCAGAATGAAATCGCTAGTGACTATTCTGATTAATCAAAGTGCAATATTTCTGGTGGGCGTGAAACTACCAGCAACAATATATTATATTTGCTTGGTGGGCACCAACCCAAGTTTGGCACAAGGCCATTTTTACATGCTCTTACCCGGGCTTTTTGCATTTGGTATTACCCTTTACCTAGATGAGCTGCGCTCCTCAGTTAACGAGCCCCATCTGCCCGAGGCAGCTAAAGTGAAAGTAATGGTTTTGACTAGGATTTGAACTTGTGTAATACGATCTCAGAGCCTGAGCTTCTACCAATGCTCCACCGTCGCTGCCCAGCAATATAATATAAGGGAAATTCAGGCAGATTTTTATCGAGTTAGTGTAGGATTGTACCTAAGTGACTCCAGGTCACTACTATCATGCTAAAAGACATTGTTTATTAACCTCGTTACTCCTCTTAAGAACATATCACCAAAATCTTTCCTCTTTTACTATTTCTCTCTTCCCCTACCAAACTCTCTTTAAACTCTCTATCTATCTATATCTCATTCTTTGACCTCTTAGTGACCAAAAGAATTTGTCCCAGTTCCACTCCTGGCCTCAGACTATCAACACGTGTCTGCTGCTAGCAGCACTGAAAACCAAAGAAGAATGTAAAAATTAAGAAAATAAAGAATAACTTTTACAAGCTAATATTGGTATCTACTCAATCAATTAATTACCACCAAAAACCAAATATTACATTAGTATTAATTTAAGGCTAAGAAATTTGATGGGGACTTAATATTTCTGCAGGTGTGAAACTACCAGTGATAATGTGTAATTGAAGGAAATTTCAGAAAAATCTAATTGATTTAAGTTTCTAGATAATTCAGTCTGGTTGAAATAGGGAAAAGAAAAGAAAAACAATTTCACGTTTCCTTTCTTTGGTGTTACAAATAATTATTGATGTTGGTATTTATGTTTTGTTTTTTTTTTTTTTTGTTTTATGGCATATCAACCTTTTTAGATCATTTAATGCTGAGAATAGCCATTTTTTGATAAATATTCTTTTTGATCCTTTTTTTATAGCACAAAATGTACTATTTAATCCATAGCTGGAGGGAAATTGTGGATTCATACCTTTCCCAAGGGTATGAGTATAATTATGAACGCAAATGGAATGACTATGATTTGAACTCCCTGTGATAGCTAAGGGTAGAAGCTATGGATTTGACTTGGATTTGATCTCTCGTAATACATCGTCCAAGCTTTTACCAGTGCTAAATCTCGCTACTGATTGGTACAAACCCTACTTAAAAATATCCCCAAATGAGAAATTATTTTTCTTATTTACAATAATTAAAAAGAGTTGATTAAAGAATAGATTAGTTGTTTATGTTTGACATTATCAGGACTAAATAGTCCGCAAAAATGGCCTTTCTCTTACATTGCAACCAAAGAGAATGTAACTTTAGTGGGTCCAGAGTATAGCTTAGGGTCCCCTAAACATAGTTCTGCATGTTAACAAAAATATAACTACTTTGGATTTTTGTTAACATACCCTTGCACCCAAAGAGAACTTAACTTTAGTGAGTTCAGAGTGTAGATTAAGGTCCCCTAAACACGGTTCTGCATGTTACGAAAAATATAACTCATTTGGACTTTTGTTAACATGCCCTTGCATCCAAAGAGAACTTAACATTAGTGAGTTCAGAGTGTAGATTAAGGTCCCTAAACACGGTTCTGCATGGTAAGAAAAATATAACTCATTTGGACTTTTGTTAACACGCAGAACTGTGTTTAAGGAACCTAAACCTACACTCTGAACCCACTAAAGTTACATTCTCTTTGGGTGCAAGGGCATGTTAACAAAAGTCCAAATGAGTTATATT
>JAUZSX010329906.1:0-11106 GCA_034780655.1 Idiosepius hallami | reverse complement strand
GTATGCAAAGAATATGCTTACATAAAAAGAATATTCTTGTCACAGCCCTAATTATAATAGAATATTCTGTATGCAAAAAATATGCTTACATAAAAAGAATATTCTTGTCACAGCCCTAATTATAATAGAATATTCTGCATGCAAAGAATATGCATACATAAAAAGAATATTCTTGTCACAGCCCTAGTCATAAAAAGATTAAAAAAATCAATCAAAAAAAGATACCCCAAAGATGTGAGCATTTTTGGATAAAAGGCAAGAGAAAATAAAAAAAACCTTTGTATCAGACGTGTCCGCTCACTTCCATCATTTGCTGTCGTTCTTACTCGAGTGATTTTGATGCAAAAATTAGAACAGACTGATTATTAGATGCACTTCTAGCACTGACAACTTGAACCCCTCTCCTCCTGCATGACCGCTGGCTTTTTCCGACCCCTTCTAGTAACCAGCTTTTCAAAAAACCGACGCAAACCTGATCTGACTGTCTACGCACACAGAGAGAAAAGTTACAGCTGACTAGAGAAAGGAGAAGGTTGAAAAAACCCGCTGAAATGGACAGTTATTTAAAAAGCAAATGGACAAAGAGGGGTTTATCTACTGAGTCGAGCACGAAAACGAGGCCTTACTTTAAAAAAAAAAAAAAAGGTGCTTTTGCAGAACAACCAAATGAAGAAATATTTTTTGCTCTGGGATTTGCACCAGTTATAAGACAGCAATTTGATTGGCTAGATTTAGGGTTAGGGTTAAGGTTTAGGGTTAGAGTTTAGGGTTAGGGTCTAGGGTTTTTGGCTCGGCCAAATTTCTCCATTTGCTTGTGTGTGTGTGTGTGTGTGTGTGTGTGTGTGTGTGTGTGTGTGTCAGCATACTAACCCATACAGGTTTAACCGGCTCAACCACTGAACACACATGATTCAGTGTTGAGTCTCATGGGAATTTGAACTTCATAAGCGGTCCCCAGCCGCATGTATAGATGCCTGTCTAACCAAAGACTAAGGGTGCATCTACAGGATATTTTTCGCTTCAGTGCAAGATACAGTACCTGGTATTCTAAAATGGTCACCCATCTAACTACTGACTAGGGTTGTCCCTGATCTTTTGTAATCAGTGTTGCCCTTCACCCAGATGACTACTCAACCAAATTAATGAGCCCCACCTACCCAAGGCAGCTAAAGATAGATGCAATGGTTTTTGAATAAGATTCAAACTTGCATAATACGATTCCATATTCCAAGCTTTAACCAATACTCCACCTTGCTGCGAGACTCAGTGAAGTAGTATGTCAATAGGATGAAATGTTTTGGTAAGTTTCAATTACTTAATTTCCTTCTCTATAAAAAGTTTTAAGCATCATGTATTAAATAGAAAAATGCAAACATGAAAAGTAATATGGTTAATTTAGATTAAGAAAATGAAAAGGACAAGATATTCTAATAAAAAATATAAATTTATAACTTTAAATATTGCAGTATTAAGAATTCATATATGATGTTGAATTGAATTTTAAAGTAGTTTTAAGCATCATGTATAAATATTAATGCATAGTCAAATCTATTTGTTTTTGTATGTTCAACCTTTTGTGTGTATTTCGATTAATGTTAAAATGAACATAAAGTAAATAGAAATTTTCACTGAATACTTGACCTTTTCTTATTAAAATTATACAAAAACTATTTAAAAGTATTGAATATTATCATTCTTAAAATTCGTCAGTAATGCTTAAAAAAGGTTAAATTAAAAAAAAAATAATAAATAATAGGTTTGACGATACAGCTTTTATAAAATGTTAATAATATTAAATACAACCCTAACGTCATTTAAGCCATTTTTATTCCACTAGGGAACATAAAACCACAGCGACAACATCTGCCATTGTTGTGGTTTCTGTTACTTTCCCTATTTTTACAGAATTGGCTTGTTAGCCCTATTCTAACCTCCTGTAGGACCAGTGCAGTACCTAATATTCCTTAGTGGTCACCCATCTTAGTACTGAACAGGCTCTACGCTGATTAACTTCAGTGATGTAGCAGGACCCGATGACTCCAACGGATGTTAACCATACTTCCGACCAGATTGCTACAATACTTGATATACCTAAGTAGTCACCCATCTTAGTGCTGAACAGGTTCTACACTGCTTAACTTCGATGATGTAGCGGGAACCGGTGTCTTTAATGGATGTTGACCATTCTTCGGACCAGACTGGTACAATACCTGATATTCCTAAGTGGTCACCCTTTTCGGTATTGAACAGGCTCTTACGTTGTTTAACATACACCCCCAGTACATTAATATTCATTAGAAAAATTCAGTTACCTTGCTAAATAAGTATTTGCTTAATGCTTAAAAGAAATAAGTTCAGCCTTTTATTTAAATATTCAACATTTGTTTAAAATTACATTGTTGTTTAAAAATTTTTGATTGTTGAAAAATTAAAATTTAAAACAAAAATTTCACATTGTCCATGAACAAAAAGTGTTTTTTTATAATTTTAATAAGGGAGGTAAATCTAAAGAAAAATATAGAGTTCTTTCCCCATTGTTGTGTTACTAATAAAACTATGTTAATAGAAATTGGGTATTATTATAGAACGGAGTGACTCCAAACTTTTCAAAGGGTAACATTTAAATCAAAGCACAGATACTGCACATTTGCGATAAATAAATAATCATAGATGGTAGTGAATAAAAAAAATCTCAATTGTTATTGGTCAGATTAAAAAAAAAATCTACCTGAAATACAGAGTATCTAAAAAGTTACTGTGCTGTGCACTATGAGTAGATAGACATTTAATCTTTCGAATCCTAACTTATCAAAACTACCAAGTAATTAGTAGTCACTTAGAGCTGTTATATTAGAGGAACATATTAGGGTCAAAATATTGCTGTGTCTTCTTTTGCCTTATGTCCTCAGGGCTGATATATCGGCCCTTTAGGATTCAAAGGATTAAATAAATTTATAAACAACAAACTTTATTATTGAACAATACAAACAATACAATTTTTACCAATAAAATGTTATTTGTTTATAGTATCACAGCTTATCTTAAGGGAAATGCAAGAGATGTCCTCTATTGGCATTAAGATATTATTTTCTACTACACAGCAATTTTCGGGACACTTTATATTAACGTCTAATTTGTGAATTAAGATTTGAATAATTTGTTATTTCATGCAATGAAATTTTGCTTGGGAAATGTTACTGACAAATTTATGAATTTATACAGACTTTTTCCAAAATATGTCTCCCATGTTTACACAGTATTAAAAGTTTTTTTTTTTCTTTTCTGTTGACAATGTAGCCTATAACCCATTAAACTTTACAATGTAGCCTATAACCCATTAAACTTTACAATGTAGCCTATAACCCATTAAACATGATTTGCCATAAAACAAAAATTAGCTAATTCTTAATTGGAAGTAACTTAGTATGAGCTGTTTTTTTTTTTTTGTCCTTTGAGAGAATTATTTAAAATTTTATCTTGTATGGATAAGAACATATTTAAAAACATGAAATCATAAAACATTTATGAAGATTTACATTCCTAAAAAATTTGCTTTCTGATATATCAGGGCAAATTTTTGTTGAAAGTATCGTATATTATATTTACTTGGTTGAGCACCAAACCAAGTTAGGCACAAGGCCATTTTTATGTGCTTTATATACCTAGGTTTTTTTAATTCAGTGTTACCCTTCACCTAGATAAGTTGCTCTCCCAAGTTAACGAGCCCCATCTGCCCGAAGCAGCCAAAGCGAATGTAATGACTGAGATTTGAACTTGCGTAATACAATATCAGAGCACAAGCTTTTACCAATGCTCCATTATCGCTGCTCAAAGTATCGTATATACTCGCAGAGAACCCTACATTGCATATAAACTAATTCCCTAAAATTCACCTGAAATAATGTTTAATTTTATTTAAATGTTTAGGTTGTTTTTTTTTTCAATTTGAGGGCATAAAAACATTTTATTGATTTCTCTACTTTTTTGAGGCCCCTAGTTAGGGTTTGCGACTGGTAGCACACAACCTAATGAAGAGTCAGATAGCAATGAAAAGTAGTTTCTGTCCTTGTGTTTTTTTGGGTATTTTTGCGCATATTAGCCAACCCTTTAATTTCAGTATTGTATTTTATAGTTCTAAACTTGGCTTATAAGTTAGCATATACAGTAAGGATCAATTGGGGTTACTTACCTAGGAAAGTAGGAGGTTCTGAAAAAAAAAGTTAATATAAAACAAAAATCAAGCAGACCTACACTGCACTAGCTTGTGTTTTCATTTTATGTGCATATAAGCCAACCTTCTGTTTTCAGTATTGTATTTTATCATTCTATACTCTGCTTATATGCAAAGATATATGGTAAGTAGTCACTGAAACTCCAAACAGATTTGAAAGCTTGCTGACACCTCTTCCAGGAAATTGTGAGAAAAAAACTAATAGAACTATGTTGTCAATATTATTAGAATTTGAACACAAGATTCAAAACTATGTAGTAATAATAATTGTAATATAATATAGAAAGTTGCGTACTTACTAAAAGAGAATTTTGATTTGAATTTAGTCATTGGTTCAAATAAATTATCAGGAAAAAAATATCTGTGGTTCAAGCAGAGTTTTATGATTTTGTAAATAGGTTTAATTTTGTAAATAAATGAATGAATTTGTTCAGTTGAGTGTATTGTCAATTGTTTAATAAACCTTTTTTGTTTTTTGTTTTTTAATTGATTTGTTTTTCTTTTAATTTCAGGAAATTCTATTCAAATTTAAAACTTAAAATGAATTTTTGCAAAAATTTAAATTTTGATTCATAATGAAATATATTTACTTGGTGAGCACCAACCCAAGTTTGGATCAAGGCCATTTTTATGTGCTCTTACCTGGGCTTTTTGCATTCTGTGTTACCCTTCACCTAGATGAGCTGCTCTCCCGAGTTAACGAGCCCCATCTGCCCAATGCTCCATCGTCGCCGTCCAATTGATAATGAAATAATTGATTATATATATATATATATAATAATTAAATATATATATATAATTGATAATTAAATGTTTTGTTCATTGTAATAGCATGCTTAGGCGACGTGGCCCAGTGGATAGACAATCGGACTTCGGAACCGTACTACGCGGGTTCAAATTCAAGTTGTTCCATCAACGTTGACATGTCGACTAAGGTATGAAGCCCTACCTTATCTCCAACTATGGGTTAAATAGTGCAAGACCTTAACGGTGGATGTGGCAGATGATGTCCACAGTGACACAACGGCACTAAAGGCGGTTGAAGGTGCAGCCTTATATATATAAAAAACTATGGCTGATGCTGCAGGCCAACTATCTTTTAAAGCTCAAAACCAAATCCAATTTGTTTTACAGGTCTGAATACCCCACATAGAATACTTCAAGTCTATAGACAAAAAATTGGCAAAGTAGTTTCCTAGAGACCTTTCCTCAGACTTACAGACACAAGGTAACATAAATTTTATATATATATATTATACTTATACATTTTATACATATAGTTAACATACCAAATCCCTCTCTCATATATATAATTTGCCAAGAGTATACTTTTTAGAACCCGATCACTAAACCACATCTTAGTTTCTAATACATTAAATTTTCAAAAATTAACGTTCAATAAACCATATAAGAAAATTAAATAACACACATACCTCGCTCTCAATTTATGAATATATATATAATCCTAACCAGAAAACTGCGGCTGCTAGACACAGAGTTTTTGGCTTGCGTGATCAACAGACCAATGGTCTAATGACTGTGCAAGTGTGAAACTCAGAGTTACCAGCGGCCGCCATTTCCTGGTTATGATTTTATTTTACACGCTCTTTCATTAATATACAGCACTCTAACTATAAATTTGAGCAAGGGCCCATTAACAGATGAATCTCCATCATTTTTATTTATATACAGGTTATAGTTCTTCTGAAGTTATTAATTTATAGGTATAAGGTTTTAAAGGTGCTATAATGCGTTGTTTATAATGTTTGGTAATATTTTAGCATAAGAATCTAAGAACCACTACAGACAGGCATGGAGAGAGCTGCTGGTTTGAAAATGGAGTTTTGATTCTGAAATATTACAAAACATTATAAACAACGCATCATACTGCCTTTAAAACCTTATACCTTTATATCTATATATACATTAATCTAAGTGATAAGATTGCCTATATATCAGTGATAGAGTGTGTATATTAGTTAAGTGTAGACACGGAGTCAACAGCCATCGAAAACTGTTAGTTTCTCGCCTACACGGTCATCAGACCAAAAAGCTATATATATATTTATATATATGTGTGTGTGTGTGTATTTAGGCAGCAAATCATTATTAAGACAAAATACATTAAATTCTATTGAATTTTTTACCTTCAATATATTCTGATTGAGAAAGAAAGAAAAAAGTGGCTAAGTTGTAACAAAAGAGGAGGCTCAGGTAGCAGCAGCTTTCTTCTTGTTTAGATCAGGTATGTCACATATATGGCCCATGGGCCGTATGCAGTCAGCAGGAAACAGAATTGCGGGTCCAAAACACATTTTTAGACTTTTTAAATTTTTCTTATATTAAAATAAAGAACAGATTTAAATTTGCTAATTTCCTTTGTTATATTCTTTTGTTAAACTACAAGTAGTTTTAACTTGCTTTCTTGAATATGACCAAACTATTTATGCTTCTAAATTACTTGTAAAAGGAAAATATTCAGCAATGATTTTTTATTTTACGACTTTTGATTAATATTGTAGGGGTGCGGCCCCCATGCCAACACAAACTAATTCCTGTGGCCCCGCGGGGTTCCGAGTTTGATATGTCTGGTCTAAGCCATAACATTGTAGGGGTGCGGCTCCCATGCCAACACAAACTGATTCCTGTGGCCCCGCGGGCATCCGAGTTTGATATGTCTGGTCTAAGCCATAATATTGTAGGGGTGCGGCTGCGGCTCCCATGTCAACACAAACTGATTCCTGTGGCCCTGCAGGGCTCTGGGTTTGACATGCCTGGTTTAGATGATATAAATTTAATAAGAATGATTATAGAATAAAAAATGTCCCCTAAAGGGCGATTAATAAGATCACGGCATTTCTTGTATGGCAGGGGAAAAAGGTGGTGCTGGTGGGTGTTGTTGTAAGTCCCCAAAGAAAGCAAACATAAAATATAACTTGGGAGAGCAGCTCATCTAGGTGAAGGGTAATACAGAATGCAAAAGAGCACGTTAAAATGGCCTTGTGCCAAACTTGTGTTGATGCTCTCACCAAGTAAATAAAATACCATTTCAATGTTTTTCAGGGGTCCGCAGCTTAAGATCAAGGCAGGAATAGGAAGAAAAAAAAAAAAAAAAAAAAAGAGTCCTTTAAACGGCAACACCAATTTAACCCTTTCGACCCTAAAGGACCAATATATCGATCCTGATCACTCAAGGCAAAAAAGACACCGATATTTGCTTCCTAATGTAGCCATCTAATAAAACGCATCTAAGTGACTACTTGGTCATTTTGCTAAGTCAGAGTTCTAAGGGTTGACACTCCACCAGTGGCCATATGGCCACTTTTCGAATGTTGATTTTTTTTTTTATGAGTTTGAGCCTGCTCAGGGTTGGGGTTGAGATTAGGGTTAAAAAGTGAATATCAAAAATCTTAATACCACAAAGAAATCCATTGGTCAGTAAAAACTTTAAATCTGATATTCGATCACACGGACCCGAATACCCCTATAAAGCAACATCTGAAAGGTGTGTTACTGTTATTGGTCAAGTGGAGAGCATTAATCCTTTGGATCCAAAGAGGCTGGGCCGGTATATCGGCCTTAACAACATAAGGCAAAAAAAGACACACCAATATTTTGGCTTTAATATGTTCCTCTAATATAACGACTTTGAGTGACTGACTGATTGGTAATTTTGATAAGTCAGGGTTCAAAGATTTAATATGCTTCTTTAACGGCTCTGAGTGACTATTTGGTAATTTTCATAAATCGGGATTCAAAGGATTAATATGTTCCTCTAATATAAGGACTCTGAGTGACTGATTGGTAATTTTCATAAATCGGAATTCAAAGGATTATGTTCCTCTAACATAACGACTGAGTGAGTGACTACTTGGTAATTTTTATAAGCCCAGATTCAAAGGACTAAACTTACATTTTTATACCGTTTAGCTCCAGACCTACGTTATTTTACCAGAAGGCTAAAGAAATATCGGTGTGAATAAACAAATCGTTATTTTTTATTTTGTTGTTGCAAATAAATATTTTACAAAAATAAAAATCAAATAATGAGATGAAAAGGAACAAAATGAGATTTGTAAAAATCAAAATATTAAACAGAGGATTGTTGTTGGGTGTGAATGATCGAGTGGTGGATTGATTGTGTGAAATGGTCATATAGTGGGGGTGGTTTTTATTTCATGTGTAAAAGAAAAAAAAATCGTGGTTTATAAAATTAGAACAATTGTAATTCTGATGAATAATGATAACTCTATAAAATATAGCGAAATATTTCGAATAGCTATTGCTGATCTTAATCATTGGATTCCGAAATTGTTTATATTGAAAGCAAAAAAAAGGTTGAAGAAAAGAAGGCGGTATAACCAAATTCCATATTGTCAGTTTTAACTTCTCATTACATCATTTTTAAAAATGCATTTCTTCCTTTATTAAATAGGTTTGTTTTTATTTTGAAAGTAAGTTTAAGAGTGGGTATTAAATGAGTGTTTATTTAAAAAAAATAAAAATAAAAAAATCTACGTTTGAAGAATCGGTCTTATTCATTTATTATTCACAAAAATGTAATTTTTTTAAAACAAGACTAAAAAAAATACTAAAGGCTAAAAAGGCACGCGTTTAATCGCAAAAGAGATTTAAAAAAAAACACCATTAATATTTGCTGATTTAAAACAAATATAATAAAAACGAAATGTTTTAAAATCATTTTTTAGAGATTTTTTGAAGGCCAAAAAAAAGCCATCAAAATTAAAAACAGAAAGAATCGTTTATGATTTGTAAAGCGGAAAGCGAAGCGACACATGGAATAAACGAGAGATGGCATCTCCACCCTTGAAAAAAAAAAACTCTTGCTTACCTGCAAACCCGGGGCGCCAGGGTCGACCCCGGTGTCTAAAATAGCGATCACGGTTCCTCTTCCATCGTAGTCTGGATACTTGGTAAGAAAGGACGTCGCTCCTGTTTCTTTTTTCGGTAAAAGCCCTTCAACAGGGAAAACCGTATCAGTAGAAGACGACGCCATTCTTTTCTGCACCGGTGACAGGAAGTCAACTTTAACAAACTAAACAGGTCACTTCCGGTAATTTTGAAAATTAAAATAAATTTTTTTTTTTTCTTTTCAAATAAAAAAAAATCGATTTTTTTTTGTTTTTCTTTTTTAAAAAAATTTCCTTAGAACCCTGACATAGCAAAATTACTAACTAGTCACTTAAACGAGTTCTATTAGACGATTATATAAGCGAGGAAATAATAAACATGTGTCTTTTTTGTGGCCTTAAGTGACCAGGGCCGATATATCGGCCCTTTAGGGATTATTAAAAAAATTATTGATCGTTGGTTTTGATTTTCTTAATTAATTATTCAGAGTCAATGAAAAAAAAAGGGTTTTTATATTGTGACTAACTTAAAAAATTCACTTGAAAAACTAAAAATTAAAAAAAAAAAAAGAACGCGTTTTTTTAAAAAAATAAAATCAAAATTCAATTTGAATTAAGTTTTTTTTTTAAAGTTGAAAAACAAAATAAAACACATTTTTTTCTTAAAAATAAAAATCCCTAATTTATGATTTTCTTTTTCTTATACGGACGAGCAAAACACAACACAACAACACAAACACTGTAGTGTAAACACAATGTTGTTTTTTAGTGGTTTTGTTTAGCATATGGTCGGCCAGTCGGCCACGGCACGGCCTTCTCTTTTTTTAAATTAATTTCAAGATAAAAAAATATTTAAAAAAAATTATCAAAATGATAAATTTTGAACTATGTCTTTTAATGACTCAATGAAAAACGTATAAAAACAAAAAAAAAATATTTTTTATGTAATAAGAAGAGAGAGAAAGATAGGGAAAAAAGTGAGTGTTCATTTGTTTTAGTCTCTCGGGTCAACTATAAAAATGACATTGCAAATTTTGAAAAGGTAAAACTACTTTCCTTTTCAACTCAGGAATTTCTAGTTTACTTTACAAAATAAAACAAGTTGTTATCTGATAAATAAATATTTAGAAAATTAAATTTAGTAAAAGATTAATAGATTACTTATAAAATAGGTAAATAAACAAAAACTGCAAGGAATTAAATTATTATTTACAGTCATGATTTCTTTTTATTATATAATCTTAAATAAAGAAATAAAAAAGTGCTTGTCATGACAAGCAATTTTATTTATTTTTATACTATTTAGTCATATTTGAAAATATGTTCATTGTTCAGTCTAAGTCCATTAAGCGTATAAAAAATATCAACTCTTTGAAAAAAAACGAATTATTACCATTTTTTAAAATAAGGCAGAAAGAAAGAGCGTTCATGAAGATTTCTTTATTTTTGTTTTTTTAAACTTATTTATATTTTTCTGTTTAGTTAAAAATATGTCTTTTTAAATAACAATAATTAAAAAAAATAATCAATAACATTTATTTTGAAAACAGGTGAAAAAAAAGAAGTAAAATGCACATTTTTGAAGGCTAAATATTGTAATCATAATTAAAGAGTAAATAGTGGTTATTTTTATTAGGTTTAGTGTTTTTTATGGGAATCCAAATCCAAATCCATCTGTGTCTGTAGAGAGAAAAAAGAATCAAGAGTTTGGTCAAATCAGGAATTTCTAAATATGATCCGTTTTTGTCATTATTCCTTTGAACACTAGTTAAAGGGCTGATAAATCGGCCTTGATGACAAAAGGCAAAAAAAAAAGAGACACGCTGATATTCTGACCCTTACACTAATATAACGGCTTTGGGTGACTGACTGACTACTTGGTAATTTTGATAAATTAATTTCTAATGTTTTTTTTAATACTAAATTTATTTCTAATGCTTTTTAATACTAAATTCCTTTCTAATGCTTTTTAATACTAAATTCATTTCTAATGCTTTTTAATAC
>JAUZSX010329895.1:0-11106 GCA_034780655.1 Idiosepius hallami | reverse complement strand
TTGGCAGAGGTTGGCCTTGTTCCAATGGCACGGAGAGAACCATGACGACTGGAGGCCATCCTCTGTTGCAGCCTTCTACCGCTTTCAGTGCCGTTGTGTCTCTGTTGACATCATCCGCCACATCCGCCGTTGAGGGCTTGCACTATTTAACCCATTGCTGGAGGGAAGATTGGGCTTCATACCTTTCACAAGGGTATTAGTCGACATGTTAAAGTAGACGGAACAAATTGGATTCGAACCCGCGTAGCACGGTTCCGAAGTCCGATTGTCTATCCACTGAGCCATGTCGACTGCCTTATACACACACACACACACACACACATATACTTTCTTATTTGTTTTTTGACTTAAGTAGTTTAAACTGAGACAGTTTTTAGTCCTATCCCTATTTATTAGTATTAACTAAACATCTTAGCCTTGATAATGTTTGTAAATAACCGAAACGTTTAAGTGTTGCGTTTTTGTGTAATGATATACGATTATATTATTCATTTTATGTATACTTATTTATATAATACGTTTCGGATGCTATTTGCAATTACAACCTAAATTTACATATACTGATACTGACATTGATTTTAGTATCAGGAATGTGGTGATAATTCCAATATAATACAGTGCTAGACTCTGTAAAGGTCATAGTCTGCAAATAAAATGTTATTTGCTAAAACGAAATACCCACTCAATAAACTATGGGGGACTGAAGATTAAGTTACGTCTATTGGATTCTGAAAATCTATTAATTAAAAGAAAAAAAAGCATGAAAAGACTGAAGAAGTTTGCCTCCAGACATAAAAAATCAATTATGTTTAGACAAATTGACTTTACCATTTTTCATAGCTTATGTTTTGGAAGGATCTAAAAATAACTGAGTTTAAATATACTTAAAAAAGAGAAGATAAACCGTGATATCCGGAGATATGAATGCCCCAACATAAGATTTTTTTTTATATGCAACAAATTTTTGACGCCTTGAAATATAATGAAACATTTAAGTAACGACGATCAACTTTCCCAAAAAATTTTAAAAATCGCGAGATGTTCTAGTAGTAACAAGTTTTTGTTAATAAATTATAGTTCTTTTGAAGTATAATATAATATATAATAAATAATTAAAAAAAAGGATTAAATGATGCGTTATAATGTTTTTTATAACATACCAAAAAAACAACAACATTATAACGCATCATTTAAGCCTTTAAAAAAATATATATATATCTATTATTTATATTCATATAAGTTTTTTGTTGATTTTTTTTGCGTTAATTATTAGAGCCCAAATGAAAAATATTAATAGAATAAAAATGAAATCTTAAAAAACTAATTTACGTTTATCTTGGTCCTTTTAGTCTAATGTATGCGTGGCTTCACTTCCGCCCTCTTCCGTTGTGTATCCCGTTTGCTATTTGCGCTTGCTCAGCTGGTGATTATAACCTAACTTTTAATTTTTGAATTGTCATTTATAATTCTACTAAGCATGAATCCCAAAAATTGCACAGTTTTACCTAATCAACCATATTGCACCGTCCTAAATCATAAAATTGTGCAGTATTATCTTCTCAATAATATTTCACAGTTTATTTAATCAATAAGATTACACAGATGTAACTAATTAATAAAATAGCACTGATGAAACTAATCAATAAAATTGTATATATGGCCTAACCAATAAGATAGTTTTCAAATCAATAAAATTATACAGATGTGTCGAATCAATAAAATTACATTGTTATATCTAATCTATAGAATTGTACGGCTGTACCTAATCTATAGAATTGTATGGCTGTACCTAATCTATAGAATTGTACGGTTGTACCTAATCTATAGAATTGTACAGTTGTACCGAATCTATAGAATTGTACGGTTGTACCGAATCTATAGAATTGTACGGTTGTACCGAATCTATAGAATTGTACGGTTGTACCGAATTTATAGAATTGTACGGTTGTATCAAATCTATAGAATTGTACGGTTGTATCTAGCCTATAAAATTAATAATTGTAGTTAATCTATAAAAATGTACAGTTGTATCTAGTCAACAAAATTGCACAAATGTAACTAATTAATCAAATGATACAGTTGTATCTAATCAAAAATTTTTACAGTTGTGTCTAATTAATAAAACTCCATATTTGTATTGAATCAATATTATTGTACAGTTATATCTAATCAATAAAATAAGGCATTTGCGTCCAACCAGTGGAATTAGGTGATAGCTAATCTATAAAATTGTACTGTTGTATCTTCTTATTAATAAAATACTACAATTGTATTTATTCAATTATATTACTAGTTGAAATCTTCTGAGATGATAAACATTCATAAAATTTTTAGAGCTAGTGCGTTAAAGTATGCCATACTGAATCAGTTAGCGTATAAAGATCTCGATCAAGATACTCAATTATAGAAAAGATTATGGATAAGTGAAAAAAATGTTGGATGAATTGAGTTTCAGAAGAAAAAAATCTTTGGAATGTTCAAAAATATTATTGAAAAAAAAAAGTCCGTATAATATAACATGAATTCCCAGTTGATTAAGTGTTCAGCAAAATTATTAAGTCACACGAAGAAAGGCTACTCTAATCTGAACCGTTTGGATCAGTTGCCTTGGAGACAAATTTAGGGAATCTTATATTGCAGAGGTTGGTTCAAACGCTGATTTTTTTAGAAACAGATATCTGTTAAAAACGTCAAAAAATATGAAAATAAAAAAATTGGACGGATTATAATAGAATCTTATATGGTGACACTCGATAAGAATTCCCTGTGCGTATGGATGACGATAGATCAAAATATTCGGATGAAATATTCATATTTCTCATGTATTAGGTTGGCAACTAAGTTCTTACCGTTTTTTTATATCAATTACGGTTAGTTTTCATTTTAGAACAGATAAAGAGAGATAATGTCTGTTAGAGAGGGCGAGAAGATGAAAGAAAGGTTTAATACAGAATTATAGAGAATATGCGTGCGTGTGTGTATGTGCGTGCGTGTGTGTGTGTATGTGCGTGTGTATATGTGTGTGTTTGGGAAAAAAAGAGATGGAAAAATTGAAAGAAAGGATGAGAGATGGAAAAATCGAAAGAGGGGATGAGAGATGGAAAAGAGAGAGGAAAGTGAGAGAGAGGAACAAAGGGAGAGAGAGAGAGAGAGAGGGAAAAAGAGAGAGTGAAAGTGAGGGGAAAAAAGAGAGAGGGAAAGAGAGATAGAAAAAGAGGAGTATAAATTTAAACGAAAACAGCAGGAACTTTATTGCCAATCCAATATGTGTTCTTTCTTCCTAGTTTTCTTGCGTTACATTTATTTATGCTTTGATTCTTCAGTTATTTCTCCTTTATTTCTCGTTTCTTCATTTTAGTTTTTTCTTTTGTTACTTTTCTTTCCTTTTTTTCCTTACTCTTTGCATTTTAGTATTTTATACTCTTCTTTGTGTATTTTGTAAAATTTACAAATATGTTTCGTGCATTTTCATTTCTATTTTTTATTTTTTCTTCCCTTTTTTTTTCTTAATTTTTTTTCTATTTTTCTTATTATTGTTTATTTTTATTTTCTTTTCCATCTTTCTTTGGCCTTTCTGACTTTGCATTTTTATGATCTCCCTCTGTTTGTCTTTTCTTTTTTTATTTTTCATTATCTTCCTTTTTTTATTTTTTGAAATACTTTTGATTTCTTGTTTTTAATACTTTCCATCTGATCACGGATTTTTATTATTTAACTTTTTTTTCTGTTCTTATTCTTCTGATTTCTTCTATCCATTTTTTTTCTTGACTTTTTCCCCTGTTTCCTATTAATTTTTTTCTTTTTTTTAATCTAGTTTTCAGTTAACTATTTCACTGTCTTCTCTATTTTTATTCTGTTTTCTTATTATTATTATTATTCTCTTGCTTATTATTTTTCCAAAATTTTCCGGTTATTGTAGATCGTCAGATACATCTACATTTAGATATGTTTTCTTGTTTTTGTTTAAAAGTTGTTTGTTTTTTCCTAAGGGGTTACTGCAAATAGCTTTTAGAAAGGTAATGACACTTTTTTTAACAACTATTACACCTAGTAGAGCATTAAGTAGCAAATTTGTTTTTTTTGCTGTTTCCGTGTCATATTTGTTTTTACGAGAAGAGATCGCTATCCTTTTGCCTAACCCCCAGCCCGGGAGGGGGTTTGTTGGTTGTTTTACCTACATGAGCCAGTCACCCGAGTTAACGAGCCCCATCTTCCCGAGGCAGCTAAAAGTGGATGTAATGTTTTTTTATTTGGATTTTAAATCGTGTAATACGATTTCATAGTCTATGCTTTTACCATTGCACCAACCTCGCCACCCAAATTACATTTAATCTTATTTTTTCTAAACTGGTATTACTGGACTAACTTTCAATCTTATTTCTGTTTCGGAAAAAAATCGTTTTCCAGTTGCAATATATATATTTTGATAATGATTACATGTATTATCGTTGAGCAAACTTGATACGTTAAGCTTTTTGATCCCATGCTGCATATTTCATTTTTATCTAATGGATTTGCAAAAAAGTTTGTAGCGTTTTTATCCTAGTATTTCGTCGAATTCCATTTAATGAAGAAGATCGAGAATCGTTTTTTGGTTGCAGTTAATTTTTCGAACAATTCACGACTTGTTTGATGATTGCCCTACATCAAACTTGCTTTGATACACTCTTAATCTTATTAGAAGGTATACCGCTGCAACGTCAAACTTGCCAATTTTGAACTTTTCACTTCATTTCCTATCTGTAGACTAGCCAATGACACTTTCTCCGTATACTTTGGGAATTTGCCCTTTTTAAGGCTTTTATTAAATGAAAATCAAGCCTCAAAAAATGTTGTTTTTTTACATCCTGGATATTCTATTTTAAAGCTTAAAAAGTTACAATCAAATTACCTCAAAAAACAGCACAAAACAACAGGAAAAACTCGATTGAATAAATATTATACATTTTGTCAATAAGAGTTGTTCTAAAAAAAAAGAAAATGAAATTTGAAAACACTCCGAACGTACCCCCCAACATAATAAAACAATATCAAAAGCACACGGTAAAAATCAGATTAGAACTGATCTGATTGGACTGGAATAGAATAAGATTAGAAAAGCCCTTTTAAAAAATGATGTATTACTTTTTAAATTTAATCTTGGAAATTAGGTTTAAAAAATTATAAATAGGCGTATTTAAAAAATGGACAAGTAAATAAATATAAATATAATACTAACAAGCAAATGCCGTGGAAATTTCACGGTATTGAAACCCCAGTTTTACATCAGCAAGCAACCTCTGATCACATAAGCAAAACATATGAATGAGGTTGTCTTTCAATAGAGGAATAGTGGAACATTATTTCAGGTCATAAATTAAAAACAAACTTTGAAAACTTATGTAGATATTATTACGAGCAATAAAAGTAGTTTTAAATGCATCTAAGTCGACTAATACTGTTGGGAAAGGTGTGAATCCCAATCTTTCCTCTAGCTATGTATTACATGATGCATCTTGTGTTATTAAAAAACTGTGAGTGTACAAAAAATAACGTTCATCATAAATAATTGTTCTCGGCATTAAAATGACGTAAAAAGGTTGACATGTCGTTAAACAGAAAACAAACAAACAAATGCATTTAATATAAGTTTTCTTAAATTTCCTAGGGCAACATTAATTTTGAGGTTTATCGAATAAATGAAAATATTTTCAAAAGTTTTATTCTTTAAAAATTCACTATTAATTAGCTATCATTCCCTTTATATAAAAAGCCAGGTGTATACGTTTATATATATTTTTTGTAAGTAACTGTTAAAGTCTTAACAGTTATTCCCCTTAGAATCATTCAATTAATAGTTACGTCCCTAAAATCTTTCAATCATTTTGTGTATTTTTATTTATAAAAGAATAATAAGGTAGTTGCAAGTAATAAATCTTATGTAATTAATTTAACCTAGGGGCGCCCGACGGTTGTTGTTGTTTTAGGCCAGCCAGAGAGGAACAGGTAAAAGAGGGGAGCAAGGATTAATGGTGAGAGAAAGGGTGGCGAGGGGTGCAATGATGACGAAGGGGATCAAATGGAAGTGAAGGAAATGTGAGAGGAGATAGGATGGCGAGGGGAACAGGGTTGGCAAGGGGAGCCTGGTTAGTGAGAGGAGCAGGGTTGTTGAGGAGAGCAGAGTGAAGATAGGGGAGCAGGATTCACGTTGGGAGCTGGGATTGGCTTTGATATTTTTATGTGAATTTTTTACATACGGGTACACTAGTTTTCAATAATTATGATTGCCATTAGTGATACGGATGGACATCGATCGGAGAAGTGATATAATTCAAAGATTCTACACAAAACTCTGATAACAAAAGAAAAAAAGAAACGTTAAATATTTATATATAGAAATGAGATTTAAAGATCAAAACTAGAAATGCTATTAATAGTACAAAATAAATGCAAAAGAATTTGTTTGCCAAATAATAAAAGGTTACAACTTGTTTATCAAATATTATTTAGCAACTGATCACTGATTCGTTTATTTCAAACGCACAAATAAATTTATAAACGTACATATGAGCAAAATGTGCACATAGAAATTTAAATCAATTATATTCATGCAAATGAATAAATTGTTTATTTCAGGGAATACATACAGGGATAAGTGTCTAGAGTTTATTAAAAAAAAAAATCAATATATTGATTTAAAATAAGAAAAAATGTATTGATCTATAGAATTATTGATATGGAATAATATGATAAACGTTCTAAATATATATTTTCAGATAATCATAATTTTATACAATGAATGCAAACCCATTGTATAAACGCTTCAAGAAATGACATTGGAATGAATTAATTATATGTATAATATACCACATAATATAGTATAAAATTATATATACGTCTTGGTCAGCACCAAACCAAGTTTGGCACAAGACCATTTTACGTGCTCTTACCTGAGCTTTTTTACATTCGGTGTTACCCTTGACCTAGATGAGGTGCTCTCCCGAGTTAAGGAACCCCATCTGCCCAAAGTAGATAAAGTGATTACAATAGTTTAAACTGGGATTTGAATTCGTGTAATACGATTCCAGAGCCCGAGCTTTTACCAATCCTTCACATATATATATGTTAGTAAAAATGAAACACATAGGAATATGATGTTAATTTTTTATATTTTCAGACACATGTATCGTCTGTTATAATATTGTCTTAAAATATCTATTCTTCACACACACGCATATATATATATATATAATATATATATATATAATTTGTGTGTGTAGGAAGAATAGATGTTTTCAGACAATATTATAAAAGATGAAAATAAAGAATATATAATTTTTAAGAAAGTATTTATTTTATTATATAATCTGCTTCATATTCCAAATTCTCCTGAGTTCTTTTTCAAAAGCAAGTGAAAAAATAAAAAATAACTCTAAAAAAAAATCTAAATTACAGTTATATCTTGTTTTATTATATATATATATATATATATATATATATATATATATATAGCGTGTGTGTGTAGTTGAATAAGTTTCCATATAATTAAACAAAAACCAGTAGTAATCCAACTTTACCTACATCTCACAGACAGTCGTAAAAGATAATAAAATCAACATTGTACATTTCCGTAAGTTTATGTATTGTTTGGCAGCATCGTCGCCAACAAATATTTAATATTTTTAAATATAGAAACATTTGTTTTCAAAATATAAACATCGTTTGAATCTTTTTCCCATATATTTTATCCATTGAATTTGCTTAACATTTACTAACTCCAGCTCTCACAGTAGGATCAGCAAAAATTCAGATTCTCCAACCACCTGGTGCTGCTTTTTGAATGCATGAATGCACACTGACAGTAAGTCTCATCTGGCACTTCAGTATCACTTGAAGTTAGTGAGTGCCATCTCCTCTCTTTTATCCTTTCCTTATTATCCATTTCTTCTAGTTCTTGTTCTTATTCTTTTTTCCTTCTTTTTCTTTTTTTTTCTTTTTCTTTTTCTTTTTCTTTTTTTTTTTCTTTTTTTCTTTTTTTTCTTTTTTCTTTTTTTTTTCTTTTTTTCCTCCTTTTTCTTTTTTTTCTTTTTCTTTTTGTTCTTTTTCTTTTGGTCCTTGTTCTTTTTCTTTCGGTCCTTGTTCTTTTTCTTCTTTTTCTTTTTCTTCTCCTTATAATAATAATAATAATAATAATAATAATATGTGGTGGTGAGCACTGTTAGACGCTTGGACTAGGCAATCATATTACTCGAGTTCACATCCCAGTCAAAACAATTGCCTCTCCCTTTAGCTAGCTCGGGCAGATTGGGCTCGATAACTCAGCACAGGATCTCATCTACGTGAGGAGCAATATTATTTTCAAAAGCCCTGCGACATACTTTGCTGCCTGTCGTCGTGGGTTACTCTACTGGGCGTGAGCATTGGCGGTCCAAAAGATATATATCTGAAGTGCAACAGATATTACACCTAAAATATGCGCCACCGAGTAGGGGGCCGAGGTTGTAGTACTAAGGCCCCATCTAGTTATCGTCAAGTCTGACTGACTAAATCATAAATAATAATAATAATATTTTTTGTAGTAGTAGCCAAGGTAATAGCAAAATATTTTTTTCATTATTATCATTGTTACTATTGTTTCTTTGTATTTTATTTGTTTTCTTTCGTGTCTGTGAGTATCTAAATTGAAAAAAAAAGATAATAATCAAACAAAATAAAAAAAATAAGAAAATGGAAGAAAGATGGAGACAAAAATGAAGTAAAAAGATGAAAGAAAATCTCCGTGTTTTTTATAGAAAGATCAAAACGAACAAACCCAATCCATCCATTGAAATATTTTGTGATCTTAAACGCGGAACGTCCTTTCGTGACATAATTCGACGATTCGTCTAGCCTCTACGAACTTCGTTTACAATCAAATCTTTGCCGATTAGCTTATTATGCTCTATAGTCAATGAAACAAATTTTTTCACAGATAATTTCCCTACAAATGGAAAATATCGTGTATGGACATCAAATCGGGGACTTATTTGCTCCAAAATACAGCTTCTTAGAAAAAAATATTTTGTCATTTTTTAAGAAAAAACAACGATGATAAAACAATGTTGTAAAAATTATTTAATAAAAATTTCAAAAAGAAACATTTTTAATGTATAAAAATTTAATTACTTTACTTTTTAATATTTTTAAGTACTTATTGAAAAATTGTTTAGAAGTTTAAACATGAAAACAAGGTTGTTGTATGATACTACAACCTTGTTTTATAATCATGAAAAAGTAAATTAAAATATATTAGTAGAAAAAAGTTATTTAAAGCTTAAAATGTAACGTGACATACGGGTCACCGTGTATATATATTCTATTAAATCCATAGGTATGGCTGTTTATGTCACGACCTATAACCACCGGGTCTCAAACTGCTGACTGCTTTGTAAGCAGATCATTACTATCTGGAATTGTAGTCCTGGGATAGTCTTTTTAGTCTTTAAGACTGTAGTAAGGGTGTCACCCCAACACTTCGTCAAAAAACTTTTAGGTTATCAATATATAGGTTAATTTGTCATAACAATACAATTTGTAATCCCTCTGAAACATTCAGGTCGAATAAAAATAATAGATTTTACTTTTTGATGGACTGTTGTGAGGTGTGGTCTCACCTAATAGTGGACTTGTCCGCTGTTAATATAAGCACTTGTACAGACTGCTTCAGGGGAGCTCTACTGAGGATATTCTATCACTCTTAGCAGGACACGTTATCACTCTTAGCAGGACACATTATCACTAACCTGAAAGATCTACTTTACACCTTATTCCGTGTGGCACTCTATGTGAGCCATACAACATACACCCTCTAAAATACTTATACTTAGAATGTAAGGTGTATGTTTGTGGTCACATGTTAAAATGCTTTTCTATAATTTTAAAATCTTGATTAATACTTAATTATTGTGCATTGAATGTTCCACAACATTTGCTGTTTGATCACAATCTATTCTGAATAAACTGTAAATATTTACTCTGTTGAGCACCGACCCAAGTTGGGTACAAGATCATTTTACGTGCTCATTAAATACCTGGGCTTTTGTAATTAGTGTTGGATTTCAACTAAATGAGTTACTCTCACGAGTTAAAAAGTTTCATCTACCCAAGGCAGTTATAGGTAGATGCAATGGTTTTGACTGTGGTTTGAACCCGTGTAACACTAAATACTGAATAAACAGTAATTTGCAGGAAAACAAACGTTTTATTTTGATGAATCAAGTGGGTGTTAGACATTTCAAAATAAAATAAAAACATTAAAGTAAAATACATTATCTAACTGAAGTTTTTTTTATAAGATAAGCCAATGGTTCATAACATCAAAATATTTAGAGTCCATATTCAGCGTAAGATGATACTTATGAAGATTGAAAAGAAGGTCGAAAATAATGACTTTTTTTAACTACCTTGTTTTTTTACTAGCAGTATTCTAAAACCTATTATGCATTTGAAGAGTATCTTTAGTTAAATAGAACAAATTATCAAAGCAAATAAGCAAAGAAACCACGCGTACATTGTTATTTATCCATATTTGTATATTTTAAACGAGAAAAAAAAAGAAAAATAATGACATTTAAAACGTGGTAAAACAGAAAAATCAATTTTCTCAAGGATGTTTAGGATAAAAATGGATTTTAACATTAATCGTCTTGGAAGACGTTTTCTCGAATCAATGTTAGTTTGTTTTATTATGCATTTGAAAACAATAAATAAGCTAACAGTAAAATTTCATTATATATATATATATATATATATTTATATTAATCTGTAGAGTGCGAATGCTTGTATTTATAGTTAGAGTGCTCAATATCAGTGATAAAACATGTATATTAGTTAAACGCACACACAGTCAACAGCCTTTTATAGGCCGTTTACTATATTCATTTACTTTGTGAACACCAACCCAAGTTTGGCACAAGGCCGTTTTAAGTGCTTTTACCCGAGCTTTTTCCATTTGGTGTTACCCTACATCTAGATGATATGCTCCCCCAAGTTAACGAGCCCCTATCTGCCCGAGGCAGTTAAAGGTGAATACAATGGTTTTGACTAAAATTTGAACACACATACTACGATTCCATTTATATATATATA
>JAUZSX010329885.1:0-11107 GCA_034780655.1 Idiosepius hallami | reverse complement strand
TTATCCTTCACCTAGATGAGATGCTTTCCTAAGTTAACGAGCCCCATCTGCCCGAGGCTGCTAAATTGAAAGTAATGGTTTTTGACTGGGATTTGAACTTGCATCATACGATTCCTGAGCCCGAGCTTTTACTAATGCTCCACCGTTGCTGCCCATATAGTATAGTATAGTAAATATAATATAGTTTGTATCCAAGAATGAAAACAATGTTGCAGACAGCAAAAAAGAATCAAGAATAAAAATGAAAATATCAGGATGGAGAGTTATTGTAAAAAACACAGGCACATGTTTCAACATAGAAAATTTTCATATAAATTATCTGAATACATTTAAGGAAGACATTAATGTTTTACATAGAATATCTATAAGAATTAAAATGAAATTAAGAATATATGAAAAATATTGGAATGAAGTTTTATTTAGAAAAAAATACTGTGTGTTTCTATATCGTAACTTCCATATAAATATTTTATTTAAGGATAAGATGAATGTTTTATACAAAATATGTATAAAAATGAAAATGGGATAAAGATGTAAAATTAATACAAAGGTGATTTATGTGAAAAAATACTGACTTGGGTTTTAAACATAGAAACCCTTTGTAGATATGTTTGTACTATCTGTTATTTTTTTTGTAATTTTTTTAGATGGGGAGGTCCACTTGGCCTAGTGGGCAGGCATTTGGACTTCAGTATCATAATACGAGAGTTTAAATTCTAGCCATTCCATTTCCATTTATAATTGAACCGATACCATTTGGAAAAGTATGAATCCCCACATTGCCTCCAGCTATGGGTTAAATAGTGCACAATGTGTTATCCAGAAATCCGTGTATGGAAAAAAGTATGTTTATTGAAAAATGATTGTTCCTGGCATTAAATGACCTAAAAAGGTTTATATGCTGTAGGACAAAAACCCTAAAGGAATAAAAAAGATAAGAAACAAATTCTTATTTTCAATTTTTACTAATCAACACATGCATTTTCATATTCTTAAATATATGTACTAGTTATCTCAAAAAGGATATTTCAAAGATTACAACTCAACGGCAAAAGTTGAGCAAAAGGTGATGTTGAGTATTGGTAAAAGCTCAGACTATGGAATTTTATTACAGGAGGTCAAATCCCAGTCAAAACAAAATTAAAAGGATGAATAAGCAATTCTTAGGAGAGAGAGAGAGAGAGAGAGTGAAAGAGAGAGAGAGAGAGAGGTCAAAATGATAAGGGAATGAACATCTAAAATAATCATGTAAAAACTACGCTCCCTGGTCTTCATGTTCGTTCTATCTTTCATTTCAGTTCCCAGAAGGCCATAAAAATAAATGCGCCTCCCGATTTCTGCATTTGGAAGGGCTAGACAAAAAAAGGATTTTGAAAAAGTAAGTAAACCCTTCCAATTCTAACTTCTTGCCTTAAACGTCCCCAAAAGATGACCACAATGGTTCCTTATCAACCATAAATATCTTTTAATTTAATTTAAAATTAAATTTGTAAATCTATTTTTATGATCTGATTAAAACAGATATTTTATTGCAGAGATTGTTTAAAGCTGGATGTGAAGATAATACAGTCATGTTGTCTGCACCACCCAGTACTTACATCTAAAAGACTAGTTTCTTTCAAATTGTTCTTTTTTACTGGTAAAGACTTTTTTTAGACTAAAAGCGTATCAGTATTTCTTTATTTTTTTTTATTCATATTTTTTATTTTCTTTGCATCCATTTGTTTTGTCTTTGATTTTTATTATTATTTTTTAATGTTTCATGTCCTAATGTTTCTTCATTGATTTTTGTTCCACTTTGAATGAAACTGTTCTGCCATATTGCACAATGAAACTCATGGGCTTCAACGACCATGTCAAGTAGGATAGATCTGAACCAGCATTCAGAAACATTTAAAAAAAATAAGAAATGATTTTAGATTTACTCTTTACATCAGTCCCCGACCACTGCACCTAGAACCACAACTATTTCTGTTCTGTTTTTTCTTTTTTTTTTCTTTTTTGCATTCACCCACACACTTTCTCTTCGGAATAAGAAAAAAAACAAAAAAACATAGCAAATAAATGCAAGTCATCATGGCTAGCTCTAAAAGTGACACAGCATCTTTACTTTCTCAATTTCTTTATTCTTTCATGCATATGTCTTTTTGTTTTGGTTTGTAATAGTGAGAAGGGGTGTTGGATTATCGAACAGCAATAAAAGTATTGTCTAGTCGTTTTATATTTTGACAGAATCTGGGTGTCTACAATTTTTGGTAAAGGGAAAAAGTTCCAAACAAACTTTTGAAGACTTGGATATCAAATAAAGTAAATTGAAAAAAACAAAACAAAAACAGACAAAAATTCATCAATTTGTAATATTTGTATATTAGTGGGTATAATTGACATGAAGTGGATACAAATATTAGCTTTGAGAGGAATCTTTTATTTTCATATTTTTACATACTTGTTGTATTATGTGTCTGCTAATAGCAGTACACATGTGGCCTTCTTAAAGCCAGGAGAAGGACTACCCAATCCTTTAGGTCAAGCATGGGTCAGGAAGAGAGATAGTAGGAGAAGATAGAAGAGGATAGATTTTGGGGTATCTTAGTTTTGGAAGTTATTTTTAGAGACAGAAAATAAAAGAAGTAATGTCTTTTCTGCATGATAGTAGTATGACCTGAGGTCATTTAGGTTTATTCCTACTAATTCATTATTGAATTGTTTTTAATGGCTTTTTTTATTTCTTAAGAACAAATCCCCAATTTTCCATTGTTGCATACTAATAACTTAAAATAAATCTAATAGAAATCTTTTCACTTTTAAAATAAACAAAAAAAAATACCCTTGTCCTGCAGGTTTTTTTTATAATACTGGGAGAAATTTTATCCTTTTAGAATTTCTTGCCACCTGTTATTTGATATTTAATCTATATATTAATACGTCAGAGCATATGTTGGTCACAAATCACAACCATCATAACAAACAGTCATTCGAGAGAAAGGAAGGATTGCTGGTCAGGCAGGAAGCAAGGTCGGTTTTGGTGAATCAAGAATGCGACAGCCTGATGCATCGCCTGTTACATCATTCTTGAGCTGCAATTGAAGCGGTGTGAGCACAGTGAGTGTGTGTGGCTATCGAACAGCTATTACCATCCCAAACCACATCCACAGCGACTAGTATTTCCCCTAACTTATTAACAAAGATAAGGAGCAAGTGAACATGTACCCATTACTCAGACACAAGTGGTAGCCATTTTTTTAAAGTACCAACTGGTATTTCTCCAAACTTATCGACAACGATAAGGAGCAAGTTAAAATGTACCCATTACTCAGACACAAGTGGTAGCCATTTTTTTTAAGTACCAACTGGTACAACTGGTAATTTCTTCAAACTTATCGACAAAGATAAGGAGCAAGTGAACATATACCCATTCCTCAGACACGAGTGGGAGCTGTTTTTTTTTTTTTTTTAAATCTTGGACCCAAAATGATATTTTCATCGTGGGGAACCATTTATATGTCTAGGATTTGAGGTGGATGAACCCTCATTACAATTCCCTAAGTGCCGTCTGTGAAGACATTATGAAAGAAAATTCATATTGGCCCTTCCCCTCCTCCACCCATATAGATTAAAAATGCTTCTCAGATTTCTTTTTAGAAATGCGAGACCAAACCACAGAAGAAATTCATTTTGTTTTTTGAGAAACATGAAAAGAATGGGAGTTAGACTTTATTTTTCTCTGTTTATGTAAACAAGAATTGTTCTCTATTATGGCCATAAGGAAAGGCAACAATAGACTTGGTTGACCTTTTTTTTGCACTGTCTATCATTACATCTTTTCATGAGACAGACACCTCTCTGTTTCTTTCCCTCAATATCAGTTTATAGGAATATCTATCTTTTTATTAATCTATCTATCTATATATCTATCTAGGTATATCAATATATTCCTATTTGTCTATCTATTGGCTGATCACTCTCATTACATTCCTATTTTTCTATCGATCTCTCTATCTCTCTAGCTATATCAGTATATTCCTATTTGTCTATCTGTTGGCCAAAAACTAGCAATCTAGTTTCAGGTTTTTTGTCATGAAACTTTTGAACTGTTCTTTAAATGCTAAACTCTTATTGTGTGTAAATATAATTCAAATTAAATCATTCCTTCAAAGAGCTGATTTTTTTCAATTATAAATTTTACAATACTTATTGGGCTTTTTCCAAAACAACACCTATCAAAAAACACTTCAAGACAGACTAATGAAGTACAACTGTGTGAAATCTTGAGAAAATCGACTCCATCAGATTTCATAGGGAACAATCTGTTTAAGAAATCTGGTTTTTAATGGAATGTTTTTAATTTGAATATTATATTAATTTTGTGAGCAGCACCAACAAAGTTTGGCACAAGCCCATTTTTAAGGTGAATGCAATGGTTTTGAATGGGATATGAACACACTAACTATGATTCCAGAGCCTAAGCTTTTACCAATGCTCGAACTTCACATTTTAATTTGAATATTGAGCAAGCTTGAACAACTGTATGTTAACATTCTACAGGAAAATTATGTATAAATTTGTTTTCGACTTTGGTAAAGCTGTGAAAATTGATGAAGAAAAACCTGATGATTTCTTTTTTACAAAAGGGTTCCAGAGGCATTGACTTCAACAGATTATCGGCACCAAAGGCAAGAAAGTCTGCAAATCTAAAGACTAACAAACAAACAAAAAACCAAAGTGAACAAAAAAAAAACAACTTTTATTTCATATCATATTGATATTTGATATTGACTTTCTTTCTTGTCTATTTTCTTTCTTTTTATCTTCCTTTCCTTCTTTTCTTTTTTTCTTTATTTCTTTCTTTCTACCTTCTGTAGGAATGTACCTAAGTCACTTCACTCACTACTATCATGTAAAAAGACATTGTCTATTAAACTCCTTACTCCTCTAAAGAACTTGAATACCAAAATCTATCCTCTTCCTTTTCTCCTATCTCTCTCATCTCCTACCACCTCCCCCTAAACTCTCTGTCTATCTAAATATTACACTTCCTTTCCTTCTTTTTTTTCTTTCTACCTTCCTTTCCTTCTTTTCTTTTTTTCTTTCTTCCTCTCCTTTTTTTCTTTCTTTCTACCTCTCTTTCCTTCTTTTTTTCTTTCTTTCTTTCTACCTTCCATTCCTTTTTAACTTTCTTTCTACCTTTATTTCCTTCTTTTCTTTCCTTCTTTTCTTTCTTTCTTTCTTTCTTTCCTTCTTTTCTTTCTTTGTTCTTAAATTTAAAAAAACAATTTCTCTTTTTTTTCATATATATACATATATTTTTTCACTAACTCCTTTCTTTCTTTTTTCACATTTCTTTTTCCATTATTACTTTTTTCATTCCTTTTTCTTTTCTTTTTTCTCACTGTCTTTCTTCCCTTCCTTTTCTTTCTTCTTTATTTATTTCTATTCTTTTTCTTTCTTCCATTCATCTTCTTTATTTCTTTATTTTCTTCCATTTCTTTCTTTGTTTCATTCTTGACTTATTTATCTTTCTCCTTTCTTTATTCTCTTTTTCTTTCTTCTTTCTTTACTTCTTCTCTTTTTTCCTTCTTTTTCTTTCTATCTTTTCTCTTTTTCTTTCCTTTTTTTCTTTCTTTTTCTCTCATTCTTTCTTTATCCTTTCTTCTTATTGATTCTATTCTCTCTTTTTTTGTTGCCCTAGCAAAACCTTTATTCATGCTTCATAATGAACGTCTTCTTTTGCTGTTTGCAATTTTAAAACTCATTTTCTGTCTGAAAGGCATCTTTCTTTTCTTCCTTTCTTTTTTATTGATATTTTTTGTTTTTCGATTGCGAATACATTTCTCACTCTCTTATTCTTTTGCTTTTCCTTCTTCCAGCAATCATTGCTTATTGTCTCATTGTCACTCAAGTGGAGATTAAAGAATATATTGAGAGAAAAAAAATGACAATGTCTTATCCAAATATATAATGACATCGATCTTTTTCTCAACCCAAACTAAAGAGATGCTGATTTTTTCAACCAAAACTCAATTTCTATAAATAAGTCAGTGTTAATATTTACTTAGAGAAAATATGTTGTCTTATCTATGAGGAAAAATAAGAGTTACTATAGAGAGGAAATTGAGCTGTTTTCAAAACTAGATTAACCATTCAACTTTAACTTTATTGGTAGAAGGTCCCTACGTAATTAGTAGACCCATTAGTGCAACACTTCAAGGCTTTTGAGTAAATTGTCTATTGACTTTGTAGACTGTGGTTCTATTGTGGGGCTCACGTAGAGTGCCACACGGAATAAGGTGTAAAGTAGATCGTTCAGGTTGGTAATTGCATGTCCTACTGAGAGGGGTGGAATATCCTTAGTAGTCTTCCAGTAGTCTCCCAGTAGATCTCCCATGGAGCAGTCTGTACAGCTACTTATATTAAGAGCAAGCAAGTCCACTATTTAGGTGAGACCAGGCCTCACAACAGGTTCTCATCTTCATTATTTTTAATTTCACTGCAAAATCTTTGAGAAAAAAACTTGATAAATTTGTGTTTTAATGTGTGGACTATTGTCTTCATGTTTATTATTATCTTCACAGTGGAATTCTTAAGAAGAGGCTTCATCATTTGTGTATCCCATTTGTGGATGGTCCAATTATGAATACAAAGGAAACATTCTTCTGTCTATCTACCTATGTATCTATTTACCTATTTATTTATCTGCTCATCAATGTATCTACCTACTTACTAATCTATTTATCTATCTATCTATCTATCTATCAATTTGTCTATCTATCTATCTATTTATCTATCTATAATTATCCAGCCATCTATATATCTATTTATCTATCTATTGATTCATCTGTCTATTTATTATTTCCCTGTTAATATATGTACCTATTTATCTATTTATTAAGCTATCTATCTACATAGTAATATATGTACCTATCTATTTATTTACCTAGTAATATATGTACCTATCTATTTATTTACCTAGTAATATATGTACCTATCTATTCATTTACTTAGTAAAATATGTACCTATCTATTTATTTACCAAGTAATATATGTATATCTATCTACCTTGTATACCTATCTATTTATCTATCTAGTAATATATTAATCTATCTATCTGTCTGTAGTTTTATCTTTCAATTTACCCATCTATTTGTCTGTTTGTCTATCCATATCTATACCCATTTATCTATCTGTCTATGTTTGTGTGCATTTAATAAAATTATGCATTTATCAATATGGATATTAGTTTCAGAGAAAATATCTTGGAAATGTTCCCATTGGTTGGCACTAATCTCTGATGTAATCAAAAAGTATTGATTATTTTTAGAAATTAAAAAAGGAAAAAAAAAAGAGGATATAACTTTATTATTTACATACAGTGTTATGTTTACAATAATTCTATGCATTAAGATACATCCTGGCAGCTTTTCTTCTTGAAGACTGACAATATAAAGATTCTGATAAAAATAACAAAGAATTCATTGATAGAAAACGGTACACATTCTCTCCTGATGACCCCAAGATTTCTATTGTTGAGTATTTGAACCGTTACAAGTTGAATTTCTCGAAGACCATCATAGAAACATCATGCCGATCAATTGGATAAGAGAAATTTTCAAAAGCTATCTTTTTTGGTAAATTTGAATTACTTTTACAGTAATTTTGTTCTCGGAAAAAGAGATTGTAATTATTGACTAAAAAGAATGGTTGGTGCTCAACCAATGTTAAGGAGTAAACCTTAACATCCTGAGTTACGTCCTTTTTTATCCTTAACTCTTTCCTTTTAGGGAGTTCTGTTTCTTCCTCTTTTTCTAGTTGTAGTACCCTTCTCAGTGCTGTGCTTAGCCACTTAGCGGCCCCATCGCAAAATCCGCCTTGCAGTCCTTTTACCATAAAGGCAAGTTGCCCCCCCCCACTCGACATACCAGAGCATTCAACTATATATACATACACATAAAAATATATTTTATGTTGATCTTGTCTTGATTTTAATCCAGCATATATCATTATTTAATTACTAGGGCTGTGATAATATAGTTTTATTAAATATTGTTCTTGTCACATACTTTACTATTTTGCGATTTTACCATTTCTTTTAATTATTTACTTATTAGGTGAGTTATGATGATATGCTTTTATTAAAGATTATTCTCGTCATATATTTTACTATTTTGTGATTTTACCATTTATTTTAATTCTTTACTTATTAATAGAGAGAGGTAGGCAAAAAGAAAGATAGATTGGTAGATGTATATTTTAAGTGTGATAATGATTTTCTAATTAATCCTAACAAATAATTATTTTGGTGATTTTTTTGCATTAAAATCTCTGAAGCCAAGGAGCTTTGCAGACCCTAGGGAGCTTCTGACCCCTCCCGCACTTGTGGGGCCTGTGGGGGCCCTAAGCACGGCCCTGACTTTTCTTTTCCGTGAATAAACAAGTGTATTATTTTCTCTTGTGTGGACCTTTGTTATATTTTCCAAACCGCCAAATTATGTCAAATGTGACAACCAAGTAAATAATCTTTGACTAGGTAAGAGTGACTTTTCTAATCTTGTCTTTATGTAGTTTTTACCATTACACCAGTGGCGTAGCCACAATTTTTGCCATCCAGTGCAATCGTAAGATTTAGGCCCCTCTCTGACTACTGATAATATGTTAACATTCAAGATTCGTAAAAGCCCTGAAATCATTTATTTAGATTTTTATGGCTATATTTTGAGTTAATTTGAAGAAAAAATAAATCAATTTAGTTATATATGCTTCAGAAATTTTATTGTGTCTAAATTTCTTTTTGTCATTGTTTTTCCATGAAGAGATATATTTAAGTATCTGAAGAAATGTGAGGGGTGTACCAACTTTTGTGATACACTGTATCTTTGCAGCCTTGGACAGCAAGGGTGGAGCAGTGGTAAAACCTTGGACTCTGGGATCCTATACACAAGTTAAAATCCCTGTCAAAACCATTGCATTCACTTTCAGCTGTTATGGGCAAATAAGGGTTGTTAACTGAAGAAAGTAATTCATCTTGGTTTAAAGATGAGACTGATTCCAGAAACCTGGGTGGACAAGAGTAACTCATCTTGATAAAAAGCAGCACTGATTACAAAAAGTCCAGAAATATAAGCATATACAACTGGCCTTGTGCCCAACTTGCATTTGTGCTCGACCAAGTAAATATATTCTTTTTTTTCTACTTACTTTCTTCACCTTCATTTTCTCCTGTATTAGAATTTTTATGACATGTTTTACGACATGTCCCTTACTACAGGAAGCAGACACTCAATCTTGCCTGGATATTTAAACCTCATAAAACACTCCGTCAAGAGAATCTAGACTAACAGACATGAAGCAAAGACTCATCAGACTTTGTCCTATCTACCTCCCCTGTCAGTGAATAAACGACCAGCAACAAGACTTACTACATAAGATAGCAAAGGACTGATACCATCTACAAAGGATACATACACACCTCTCTATTCCTGTTTCCTACACCGGGAACACACTCCTTCCTATCGGTCCCCTTTCACTACACTTCTTTTGTTTTTCTTTTTTTTTTTTTGGTTCTTCTTCACTTACTGGTGGGAATTTGTGCTCCACCATGTAGATAAATCCTTATTAGCCTCAGATTGGCTCAGGCTTTTCTCAGTTCCGGCTGGGCTGGGCTGGGCTCAACTCAGCTCAGCTCGGCCTTGGCTCAACTTAGCATGCATGGAGGTAAAAAATAATGTTTCTTTCCTATCATCAAATCCTATATAAAATCTTATCAATTAGTTTTAAAATCTGAAAATAGTGACGTTCCATCTCTGAGAACACAAAAGCTCAGGCTAGAGAAAGGAAAATAAAAAGAAAAAATTAAAGACTTGAAAATAATAATAATTATAATAATAATGGTAATAATAATGATAATAATAATACAAAAAAATACACCCTTTTCTGATTTTTTTTCTAATTTTTTTTTCCAGTATAATTACTGATTTTGTTTGTATAATTTTTTTTTTCCAGAGCACAATACTTTTGATATATGAGATCAAAGGGAAAATGTTAATTTAATGTTACTACCTCTCTCTCTTCATCTCGCTCCTCCTTTCTCTCTCTCTCTCTCTCTCTTTCATTTTATTCCCTTCCTATTTCATTTCTCTCACTTTCATTTTCACTTTTCTTTCTCTCTCTTTCTGTCTCTTATTTTCTCTCTCTCTCTCCTTCTATTTCATCTACACACCCTCTTTCTCTCTCTCTGTCTCTCTCTCTCTCATTGTCTCACTCCCTCATTTTCACTCTTTCTGTTTCTCTCTCACCCTTTTTCATTTCTTTTCTATTTCATTTATACATTCTCTCTCTCTCTCTCTCATATTGCTAATCAGTGAGGCTGGAGCAGGGATGAAAACTTGGACTCCTATTACATGAGTTCAAATCAAAGTTAAAACCATTCCAATCACTTTTAGCTGTCTCGGACAGATGAGGCTCATTAACTCGGGAGAGTAACTCAGAGAAGTGTAACCATAACACTGATTACAAAACCCAGGTCGATGAGACCTGTCAATTCATGAAAAGTTACTCATCTAGGTGAAGGACAACACTGATTACAATAAGCACGTAAAACTAGCCTTGTGCCTAACTACGTTAGCTGCTCGGACAAGTAGATATCCTCTCTCCCTAATTGTCACTCTGTTTTATTCTCTCTCTCTCTCTCTCTCTCAGTTTCATTTTGACTCTCTCCCTCATTCTTTCTTTTTCTTTCGCTCTCATTTTCTCTCTCTCTCTTTCATACACTTTCTTTTTCACTTTTGCTCTCTCCTTTCTATTCCCTCTCTCTTACATTTTCACTTTATCTTTTTAAAAGAAACATAACACTCTCTCCTCCCCTGACTAATAGTAATATTAGATTTATCTTGTAATGATAACAATTATGTAGGGTCCCCAAGCTAGGGGCCGCAAGACACCTTGGCTTCACAGATCTTTTGTAATGTAATAAATAACCAAAATAATTGATAATTATTATTAACTAGAAAATCATTACTACACAAATATGTTGAAATGTACAAACATTAACCTATCTCTCTATTTGTCTCTCTTTCTGTCTCTCTCTATATATGTATGTATATATAGTCTTTAT
>JAUZSX010329874.1:0-11108 GCA_034780655.1 Idiosepius hallami | reverse complement strand
ATCCGTTCAATTTTTCTGAAACTTGGCCAAAATGTGGAGGGTATTGTTCATTTCACAAATTGAATAGTGTTTTACCCCGGGGAAAAATCTGTTTTGTGTCCCTCGGGGACTTTTAGAGCTAGGGGTACCACGCACGCGCAGCTTGTTTTTTTTTTTTTATAATAAACATGATTTAGTGTAAGTCATAGCTATAATAATTTGGTCATTTTGTGAATATTTGTCCTCCATTTTGTGCTGTATTTTTTTGAGAGTAATGGCTTGTTGGTTATTTCTCTACTCTTCGTGACTATCAAATATCATGTATCACTATTGGAACTGAACCAATAAAATAACCCTTGTTAACTTTTCAATGATGGCTGAAACTATAGAATTCATTTATTATTTAGGTTATATTTATAAGTTAAACATTAGAAAATGGGTGGAGCTGTTTTATTTTTATTTTTGGAATCTGAATTTCTTACCATGTAATGTGTTTTTTTTACTAAGAAATAGATATCTTTTACAAAAAAAAATCATGTAGAAAATAGCCAAACTGATGTTTTCAAAATAACAAATATCACAATTTTTATGTGAACCAAAAATGCCAATTGTAAATTTCTTATTTTCTCTTAATCAAGTTAAAGGAAAACCCCACAGCACTTAGGATATGTGCTTGAACTTTGATTAGTACTCACTATATGTTAGAATTTTGGTCTTTCCATACATTCATGGTATAACTCTTGGCAAATGTTTGAATCCTTGTCTCCTTTAAAATAGTGTAACCTTTGTTCTAACAACCTATTTACAAAAAAATATTTCTAAATAATGATTCTTGTTTGACAGTTAAAAACCAAACCAAATCATCCAAAGTAATCATTAAATAAAATATTATTTGTATTTTGAAAATAATTATGATATAATAATTAATTGCATGAATTTTAAATTTCTAATTTTTAAATAAATAAATTCCATATTATGGTCAAGTCACATTGGAGACTCCGGTTCCCACTAGATCACCAAAGTTAAGCAATGTAGAGCCTGTTCTGTACTAAGATGTGTGACCACTTAGGAATATCAGGTACTGTACTGGTCCTTCAGGTCGGACGTTAGAATAAGGCTAACAACCCAATTCTGTAAAAAGAAAGGTACAGAAACCACAACAGCAGGTTAAACAAATGAATTCCATAATAGATAGGTTAGGTCCATCTGACCTAGTGGGTAGACAGTTGGATTTCAGAATTATTTGAATCCTAGTTGTTCCATTTGCATTCTAGATTAATACCATTGGAAAAGGTATGAATCCCCCTCATTCTCTCCAGCTATGTGTTGAATAGTGCACCTTGTGTTATTCAAGAACTATGTGTGAATAAAAAATGTTTATCAAAAAATAACTGTTCTCTGCATTAAATGACTTAAAAAGGTTGATATGCTATAAAACAAAATCAAACCCAAACTGATGATGGAACATTGCAAAAATTCCATCATGAATATTTTAACAACTGCCTCCTTAGCTATGTATTAAAAAGAAAAACAAAAAATAATTGATGTGGCACTGACTTGCCTGGCCCAAGTTAGATGACAAACAAATTGATATCATTAAAAGAATTTGTTGATAGTTATTTACAAATTTAAAATTTCTCAAATGATATTCTTAACCTACGTGACATTCCAACAAAAACGTTAGGCTATGCCATCCAAAAACATTACATATTCAGTAATTGATGTTTTCATTTTTGGTGTAAATCTGCAAAAGCCCAAGTCACTGTTGTTAATGTTGTCAATATCTCTTGAATATAAAAGTTTGAACAACAATTGCTTTTAAGATAAATTTACTTATTTTTTCTCAATCCATTTGATTTTAGCTTAAACTTGCAGTATAAAGATATTTGAAATAATGATATTAGCTCTCTTATTGTGATACAGCAGCTTTGATTATGTTATTTCGGAATCTTTAGGATGAGGCTTGAAGATTTGTGCTATTATTATTCGAACTAAAAAAATCATGTTATTTTCATGTTTTGAACTAAAGATTGCGAGAACAAGGCATTAATCACGAAAACATTATTTTTTTAAAAATCGTCGTGTAGAGTTGTTTTCAGCTTTAATCAGTAATCAAAAAAAATCCAATCAAAAGAAAAGTTTCAACAACAAAATAATTACTAGAAAAAATATATTATCACCTGAAGAAGGCCGAAGGGCTAATCGGCCGAAACGTTGTGACTATAGCAATGATAAGAATGAGGACAACAGTCTGAATAATAATAGCACAAAGCTTTGATTATGTAAAAACAAAAAAAAAAAAGATTACTAAGAAAAATTGTTTTTTTTTAATGTAATTTTGCTATTAGCTTTAATTTTTCAGGTTTAACATTTTTTTTATCAACTTTTGTTTATTGATGCATGTTAATTGATTTTTAAGAAAGCGTGATCTGTGAATTGAACATAAAAGACCAACCTACATCTTTAGCACACTATTTCTTTTTATTCCTTTTTCTTTTTGGTTGTGAATGAAGTTCATGCAAAAGGTTATTGCTATTTATACTTTCTGATAACTTTTATTTAACAATTGTAAACTTGAGGCATTTGCAGATGGCTTTTTATTTTCCTTTTTTTTTCTTCAAAATTTTGGTTTAGTTCTAATTTTATTCTAGAACCTAATTCTGGAAAGTTAATGCTGTACATTTTGTTGATTAGGGTTGAGGAGAACCGATTAAAAGGTTTTTAGAAGTATGTATGTTGCTGAATAGGGTTCTCAACTACTTAAAATAAATATTTTAAGTCCATCTAATGATTAAAGACCAAAGTAATAGTTAAACTTATAGATTTGAAAGGATTCCAAAAAATTTTTGTGCCAGCATTGACTTGGCTACCTTAATGATGCTTTCCTGCTGTTTTTTGTGCTATGCATAGAGGTCATCTAGTCCTACCTTTTCAGGGATTGTAGTCTAAAAATAATGAAACACTTGTACATCCTTATTTTATAGGGAACAAGCTAGCTATGTTTTTTTATTTCACTGTTGAGCTTTATTAATAGGTTTTTGAGGATCAAAGAAAATACATCTACTGATTACTTTTCGAAAGAAGTATAAACCTTTTTTGAACTACAGATTTGATTGATTATAAAAAAAACAAGCCGCACGTGCGTGGTACCCCTAGCTCTAAAAGTCCCCGAGGGATGCAAAACATATTTTTCCCGGGGTAAACATTATTCAATTTGTGAAATGAACAATACCCTCCACATTTTGGCCAAGTTTCTGAAAAATTGAACGGAATGATCAAAAGTTATAGGCAGGAAAAGGTTATTTTTGGCTGTTTTGGGGGCATTTTTACCCCCTGAGGGGCTAACGAGATTTTTTTTCAAAAATTGGAAAATGTCACTTTCTAACCTGACCGAAGTTACAACTTCATGCAAAATTTCAGAAAAACTGAACGGATGGTTGAAGAGGAAAACGCGAACGAACGAACGAACATGCCTCGAAACATAGGTTCCCCTCATTAAATATCGGGGTACCAACAAAGAAAAACATTAAGAATGTAACAACACTATATTTTTTATGTAAAATAAATTTTGTGCCTTTTAACCCTACCCTTTATTCTCCTTATCTCTTGCATCCAAAGATTTTTATTTGTGTCACCTGACTTGCCTTCTCACACCAATCCCTACTTTAAATACTTCTAGTAAAATTTTTCTCCTTTTATGGATTAAGGCTTTCTTATCCTTCTTTTTCCTTCCTGTTTAACACCTGATTTAGATGTTGTTATTATGACCCATTCACTTCTCATTATAGTCACTTTTATCACAAAACATACCTACATTCACCAAAATAATGCTTTTATTCATGGGCTAGACTTGCTTTTACCTTCAATGATACTAATTTTGTAAGGCCTAAGGCAGATAGACATACATAAAGGTTTCTTGTTATAGTATTGGTAATTAAATGATTATTTCACTATGATGTCTAATCAGAAAATTTCTAATTGAACTAAAAATGTAACTATTTATAAAAAAAGAAGAAAAACCTGAAAATATCTTACTTTCAATATTTCAATTTACACAAGCTTTACAAATACAGACTTATAAATTTCAAATACAAGCTATGATCAGCTGAACAACCCAATGATAGAAATAACCAAGTGATGTGTTGTCTACAAACCATGAAAATCCTAATTTAAGGACCAAATAAACCAAAATAAATAGTCATTTTTCATAGAACTGGTGTTGTTATTATCCCCAACAACTGCGAGAGTCGTTCCAAAAGTAATATCTCAAGAGTTTTAGAGTGGTGACAAATGTGACTGACAAAGTGTGCTACAAGCGCAAAAATGCATCATTTCATTCATAGCTGGTATAAGTGCATTCAGAATGGTGGTAGCTGTGTAGAACAATTAATTCTGGAGCCTAAAAGGTCACTCGTTTTAATGCTACCATTCCTATCTTTGTAGCTCTTCAACTTTTAAGAAATAACTTTAAAAAAAATAGATTGCATTACTTTTGGAATGACATTCTTTTAACAAAAAGAAATAATTTGATTTAATATTTTCTTTAAGTGTGGACATGATCTATTCTAAAAATGCTTTAGCAGATTCTACCATTAATTGTTTGTTTGCATAGATGACTTATAGTGGCAAATCTTTATTTCATTCCTTGCTTTGGTAGGTTTAAAATTGGTGACTATAAAAATAAATCAAAATATCTATTCCCTCTAGATTGTTTGATGAAACCATGAGTTAAGACTTAGAATAATCCATGCATAGCTTTATTCACTTTGTGAAACTTTCAGAGATAGATCTTTACATCAATACATTGGATTATTGTTAAACTCAAAAACAATATAATTGAAAAGAACCTAATTTATGCTAGTTTATATGCTATTAATTGTATTTGAACAAAATGAACCTGGACTATATTGCTATTATCATCAAAATCCTCTGAATTAGATTGAAAAACCAAAAACAAAGAGTAGTTTAGTTATACTATCATATCTTTACTCTTGTATCAAAGTTTAGACTGATTATATCTACCGAAAACCAATCCTCACACACCTCCACAAAACTTACTTTTACTACTAGTAGAAGTCTATATGCATGTGGAAATCTATCTATTTATGACTGTCTGTTGACAAATTAATAGAAACACCTGATATCAAAATTTGATTTAAATATTAAATGCTTAATTTCTATGTTTGTTTAGTTCATTATTTATTGTGCTTTGTTAACTCTAAATGTTTTTTTTCTCGTATATTAGGAAAGTGCAATTATCACCTCAAATTTAACAACTCATAATAAATGAATCTTTCCATTATTTGATTTTTAAAGAAACTCCTCTCTAGACACTCACCAGCACTAGATGTAATAAAGCAATAGAAATTCAAAACCTGAACCATTTAAGATTCAAACAGAATTAAAGTATTTAAAAGTACTAAAACAATAAAATAAAGATTGTGACTTGTTTGTACCCCAATTCCAGGCGATACCTGGGGAATTTAGAAAAGAGGGGTACCAAAATATTAGTGGGTAAAGGTAGATGAAAAGTGTAGAAAAATTATAAAAGATTTTAAAAAGATGGGAGGAATAGAGAATGAAAGGGCTAGATGCGAGTGCACACACACACACATCCACACACACACACACACACAAATTGTGGTTTGAGTTACAATTTACTAGGTGAGCTGGTAGCCAAACGGATACGGTATTCGACTGGCACTGTGTTGGTAGGGTTTCGATCCTGGCTAAAGGCGATCCTGGAGTTTGCGTAGCTGTACTGATGAGGAGTGAACTCCGAAACAAGCTTGTCTACAGATGGCAAAAATATATTTTATATATATATATATATATATACACAATTTGATTATTAGTATAGATTATTTAAATGAGAAAATGGTTATTGGAGGTGACCCACTGCAATTCTTTCTTCATTCGTAATGACCTTTGTCTGACTTTATTGCTGTTTTAAGCTCATTTTGTTGTATTTTCTATTAATATCTTTTACTGTAAACATGCATTACTTATGGTCTTACGCCCCGATTTTCTTATCGGTTATAGTAAACACATTCGTAAGCCACAGTGTATCTATTTACATGGTAGTAATTTTTGCTCAGTGTTCAAAAAAAGACTCCCTAACTTAGGTGAAAGTGACCTGTTTCTCTTTACTTTCAATAAAAATAAGATATTTTCTGAATAGACAGACAGAGTTCAAGATTAATTCAAAAGAAATTTTATTCAGGAATAAAATGTCTGTTTCAACAAAATTCAACATACAAAACTTTTGACATTCTGACCTGTTGATAAATCAATGTATGTTCTAGATGTACTTGTGTAAAATGTATATGTTAGATGAAAAACTGAATTAGAAATTTCCATATTTTATTTTTTATTTGTAAATGGGACTTGTTGATATTAAGTGATTATTTTCATGATTGTATTCAGACCTTTTTGTTTCTTTAATAATCATTCATTAGAAAGCTCTAAATTAAGAAGTTAATCAACTTTTTTCTTAAATAATTTGTCTTCAGTTTAAATATAAACTTTTATAGCACTATTTTGTTTCAATATTAATTCAAAAGAACATTTTATGGTTAACATTAGGCTCTTCCAAAATGTCTTGTAAAAACAACTCCTGTTTTGTATTTTTTTTACTATTTAAAATATTATTTCTGAATAATTTTTTAAATTTTGTATGAAAAATACAAATCTAAATCTAATAATATTGAGAGCAAAATTATGCCACACCTTTTTAAAGAGTTTTCAATAAAAGTTAAAACTTTTAATTTCTTTTTAAAAAAGCTAAAACTCTTTTTACTGAAAAACAAAAACAACATACGTAATAATTTTAAGTTTTTTTGTTAAATCATTAAGAGTAACTTTTTTTAAGGAATAAACAGAAATATTTAACACTAAAAATTAGCACAAATCTTTATTTATTTATTTATTTTTGAATGTAATGAAGTAACAAAATAAAAAAAATTGGGGGCAATAATTGAATAAAATTATTTAAAATTTTATCCAATATGATCTTTTATATTTTTCAAAAGATCAAGTTGTTTATTAAACAAAAATCATTAAATATACTTTTTGAAAAAAAAACCAACAACAAAACTAAATGATTTCAGACAAGTGAAGTGAAAACCTTTTCTATTTAATAGTGTGTTATAGGAGGAATCTAATTATAATTCTTAAAAACCTTATTCTAAAATTTGTGAACGTATGATTTTTTTTCCTAAAAAAAAAGTCATCTATAAATGAAAAAACATGAAACGTGACCAAACATTCTTTTTCTTTTCTCTTTACAAATAAAAAAGGTAGAGGAGAATAGTATTTAAATGGAAATTGAAACTTGTATTGATGAAGTCTGATAAGATAAGGCTCTGCATAAGAAGGGAATTAGAACAATAGACTTTGAGGTGGTGGTGGTGGTGATGGTGTTAAATAAGGAGCCAGTAGAAAAGGTTGGGTCACCTTGGTGTGGCTACCCCCAGCCCTCCCCCCCACTTCCTGTACGTTCAAAAGATAAAAAAAAAAATGCAAGTCTGAAGTGGGCATCTGTTATGGATTTTTTCTTCCCAGTTGAAAAATAAAATAAAATAAAACAAAAAAAAATTAAATCGTTTGAAAACTTTCAATCATTTAGAATTTTCCTATTCTTTTCTATAATTTTGAATTTGCTTTAACTTGAAAATATTTATTTCAAATAAAATTCTACAAGCCTGCTAAAATAATGATGAAATTTGTCAGATCCATTTACATTCTGAAGAAGAAAATTATTCAGAAAGTAATAGAAACTTTATAATGTGAAAATCTGAATTAGTATTTTCATTTTCTTTATTATGCCTCAACATCATGATCATCACTATCCAAATGGGGCCTCATTGAATCCATTTACAAGTTCTTCTCTGGTTGATCGCTAGTATTTCCTGTTGCTCTCTCATTACATTTTCCTCCTGTTTAAAAAAATCTGCAAGTTGACAGTGACACTGCTGTTTTTTCTGCTTTGTCATATGTCAACAATGGTTGACTGTTGAAGCGGACATTTTCTGGCTTCATGCCATCCTTCTAAAATCGGCAATTATCTGGAATGAGATTATGTTTAAGGAAGTCTATTTGTCACAATGTTATCTAACATTAAGTAATTTATAGTTCACATAAATGACTCTTTAAGAAAAATAGCCTTTTATCACTAGATTGAATCAAATGGTTAAACCATTGAATTCAAATGGCTACAGGGCTCCATGGACAAGTTTACTTTTTAGTTGACCTTTGACAACTAAATATTTTCCTATACTAACCAAATAGAAAAGTTACTAGCCAAACCTATAAAAGGATATTTCACTCTAATGTTACAAATAAATCAATTTATGTGATTATATAAACATCTTTTTTTTTTTTCATCCTCAAATTTTAAATAATACTCAATCTGTTCTTGGCTGGAGTTCTTCATGGAACTTAGAATTTTAAGATTCTTTTGTTGATTGATACTTTTATACCTTTAGCAAAATCTTATATATGGCTTATTTTCATAATTCAATTCTGAGATGTTATTAAATCTTTGGTTTACAAAACAAAATAATTATTAAATAATCCATACATAGGTTATCAATGCAGATAAGACATGTGAATATATATGCATGCACCTGTTTATATAATGAACTTTACCTTAATAAGATCAAAACAGCTTTCCAGCATTGTTATAAGTTATGCAATAATTTGAATTCAATCATTATAATTTGATTTAAGCATATATATTTTTGGCCATACCTAAAACTTTCTGAGTTACGCAGGCAACACCAAGCTATGCTACTATTAAATATTTTTAAATCATAGAAGTACTACTATTATAAGAAATTGGTGTATTTAGGCAGAATTTCATTAATTAATAAACAGATTCGTTTAAGAGAACTTTCTCTTTTTTCAGGATTTTCTTTTCCATTTTCTCTTGTTTTTGAACAAGGGCCTTTGTTTTGGGGTCTAGTATTCTTATCTAATCCTCTGGCTTTCCAAACCTTTTCAATCCTTGTGGAATTGGTTATTCATTGGGTCTTTTTCCTTTTTTTTTCCTGCCTTGATCTATCAATATAAAATATTCAAATTTGGATCTATTTAAGAATTTTTTAGTAAATTATTCATAACTAAAAGAAGAAAAAAAAGAAAAAGATAGCTAGGCCAACATTTTGTGAAACTCCCATTCTTGCATTGCATAAAATATATGAACAAACAAAAATAAAGATGACGACAATAGACTGAAAAATACACACAAACACACACATATATGTACTTATACATACATAATGTACATGTATACATGTATGTATATATATAAATATATATATATACATATATATGTGTGTGTGTGTGTGTGTTTCTTAAAGTAAAATGGTGGACTCATTCTATTGAAATTCTCTATTGTAAGTATTATTTTCCACATGAAATTTGAAAAGATTCACTGATAAACAAATCAATCAATTACTGATTAATTGCCTTCTCCTCATGGACCAATACTAATTAATCAATTGTTGATTATTTATGATGCAATTATATGTCAGGAAAATTCCTATTGTGATTAATTCTAATACATTATAATGATATTTCATAATTAATCACTATCAAATTAAAATTGAAAATAATTATATTCATCAATAATTTGTATTTTATCAGTGTTATATCTGAAGTAGCCATTGCATTGACTGGATATCAAATTTTCTGAATAAGCTGTATTGTACTGTACGTCTCACATATTAATGATGCATGTTAACATATTTACTTCAGAATAGTGTTTCAATATTGCTTTTTGTGAAAAAGAGACACAAAATTTATACATTTATCAATATTGGAAATAATAAGGATTTCATTTTAGATGAACAAAAAACAAGTGAAGCATGCATGGTCCACAATAATGCATAGTGAACAACGCATAAAAAATTAATGTGGTCTAGAATTTGCACCCCTTCATTTAGCCTCAAAAGTCCCCAGGGGATATCAAATCCTGGTAAAAATGAACAAATTGTGCAGTGTCATGCCTTAACATATGTAAATTTGAGTTCAGCACTTTGCAAAACTGCTAGATATACACATCACATTTTTGACAAATATGATAAAATAGCTTCAAAAATAGCCTTAGAAGGGCAACAAAAGTTTTCCCAGAAAATCCGTCCTGTTATTTTTTACTCAAATCATATCTAACGTTTGTGCCAAATTTAAAAAAATTCCTAGGCCTAGTTTATGAGAAAAGTGCAGAACGTAAATTTTTAGGTCCTCATCCCTCCTTTGTTGGGGGGACCAAATATGGTTTTGATTTGATACCTACAATCTGTCATTATTGTTTTTAGTGTTATTTCTAGGAAGTTTATGACAAAGGGAAAAATTGTCATCAACTTTTCAAATTGATTTTTAATAAAAAAAAAAAATGTTTTTTTCTTAATTAATTTCAGTATAATGTTGGTTTTGAAATGATTTTTTTTTTAATCTAAAAATATGAAAAGTAATTACTTTGTTTTGATTGAATTTTAAATCAATAATTATGAATGTGACTTATTAAATAGACACAAATTGGCTATTGGTGGCTTTGAAGTTGTCTGTAATTTTCAGTGAACGTCTGGTTTTGTAAGGAATTAATTACTGTCTATGATATTTATTCTGGGCTATAATCACTCTTTTTTAATTTCATAGCTTCATAGAAAATTATCTTTAACGTTGGGGTCATGAGTTTGAAATTTGGTTGGAGTTTGTGGATCTTAGGAAAGTTCTGAATCTGGATTCTATTTCTTTTTATTTCTTTTTCTTTATCAGCACTTTATTTATTAAGGAACAGAAGGTTCGTGTTTAATATCAGGTTTCATTCATGGCTTGCAACAAGGCAAACAATTTATTTTCCAACAATTGTTGAAACTCATGACCTTTTAATATGTATCATTGCATTAAAAATAAAATACAAATGTTTGATATCTGTGTTATTCTTATAATTCTCTATGTATCAAATAATTATTTATATTAAGCTATCATGCTGTTATTTTCTCAAGCAAAATTGTTCTGGGGTAACTGACACCCCTATTCCTGTCTTCACATGGATTCTCCCATCTCTGAGGAGAGTGGCCATTTTAGACTCTCTTGTCAGAGATTCCATGCCAGCCTAACCGTTG
>JAUZSX010329854.1:0-24459 GCA_034780655.1 Idiosepius hallami | reverse complement strand
TTTTTTTAGATAACTGTCTCTAGGTTTTAGTACGGCATGTCAACGTTCAACCATCACACCTGCCTCAATACATTACACATACTATGGTTGCTGATAAAGTACGCAATGATCTCTTGTGGGAAATATTCAAAAACATTTTTCTGCAGCAGGAGATTCATTTCTCATCAAAAGCCATGTTAGTTTTTATTCTCCTGCCAAGTTTTAGTAAAACTATTAATATTCTTTTCTATTTTACTATTAGAATGAATTCTTCAAGGTAGTTATATTAATAAATATGGGCAGCGAAGATGGAGCATTGGTAAAAGCTCCAGCTCTGGAATCGTAGTAAACAAGTTCTAATCCCACTCAAAACCATCGCGTTCACCTTTAGCTGCTTCAGGCAGATGGGTTTCATTAACTCGGGAGAGCCTCTCATCTAGGTGAAGGGTAACACTGAATGCAAAAATCCTGGGTAAGGGCATGTTAAAGTGGCATTGTGCCAAATTTGGGTTGGTGCTCACCAAGCAAATATATTATTAATAAATAATTATTTTCTCACCAACAAACTACATATCTACCATTTATGAATGAATATTTTCATTAAATATTTCTTATATTGTTTATAGTTACTTCTCAAATTACATCATAATTGAAAATGCTACTAAGTCGATTGATATTTTTGTAACTACTCCCTTATATTTTATAAAATAGACTAAATGTTGGATTAAAATCGACTGATTTTTAGTAGCATTAATATACCTCTAGTATTCAAATATGTATTTTCATTAAATTACAACGTTATGATATGTAAAAACGACATAGAATCAGATAACACAAACTATATGATCTAAAGCATTCTTTATCATATGTCTATGGAATCATGTTTGTAACACCTTGATTTTTTCTTTAGTTTTGCAGTCATTCATCAAAAAAAATGTCAAATAAATTAATCTTTATCATCTAATTTACTTGTCATTTCTTAATAATATATTTTGTTTTGAAAAATTAAATTTTTGAAATGTCACATAGCTTCCAACTGATGATTTTTTATAGATAATGAAAATACTCTTTACCTATACTATGTAAGACATAGTACATCCTCTTTCATTTAAGATCAAGTTCATGACTTTAAATAATTATTTTTCTGTATAAAAAATAAAAAATATAATAGATTATCTATTATTTAACAATTAATGATATAGATATATAATTTTCAACTAAGAGTGCAATAAAATATATATTTCTTTTTAAAAAAATCTAAGGTAATTTTTTTATTCAATTTAAATTAAATCTTTATATCTTACTATGTAAAATTTATAAAACTATACTTCTCGCATGGTAAAAACAGCATTAACAAAATTCTAAATATCAATTTTCACAATCAAAAATTAACTACTTGATGCAAAATTTCATATATGTAATCCATTGTATGGAATTGATATAAAAAAAATTTTAAAAGGCTTAAATGATGTGTTTTAAGTGTTATGTTATTTTTCGGAGCTATCACTCCATTTTCAAAATTTTCAAATGGACTGATAGCTCCGAAATATAACATACCAAATAAAACACATAAAACGCAACATTTAAGCCTTTTACAAATTTTATTTTATATGATGCTTCAGAGGAAATATAATTTATTAATAAGAAATTTGTCCAAGATTTCCTTTAATGGATTTCCTTAGATATCTAAACAATTGAAACTTCTGTTTAAAAATATACCTCTTTGTTTCTTCTTGTATTATTTCTTTCTTTTTTTTACTATTGATAATTGCAAACAAACTCTATATCCAAAGAATTTATTGGGTTAGAAATAATGTATTTTATCTTGTTAATTGAATTTGTTCTGCTTAACATAGTGCCTTGGGCTTAATGATAAGATGGGAATTATTTCTCATTTTTTATTTATTTCTATTTTTCAATCCAAATTTCTAATTGCATTAACGATGAATTATTAATGTTTTTAATTATCTTTCTGTCAGGTTTCTGTTGAATGCAAATCAAATAAAAATGAACCTGGATTTAGTGCGGTCAGTTTTTCATCATTAAATTTGTCTGAAGCAGTTCCGGAGGGAATTATCAAAGTCAGGTTAGTTCACTTTATTTTTAAATTCAATTTGGTCTTTGTAATTCTTTTATATATATATATATATATATATATATATAATCTAAAACAGCATCAACATCTGCCAAGTAATTATTTTCATGGTGTCTTTTACAATCCTTCGGGTGAGGCTTTTTTCGATCAAATTTCCAGGCTATTGCTTCACTTTTCTTATTTTTATCTTCCCAAAATTTTGGACTTCTTCAGGTAGTTGAGCTTAGATGGCTTTATTTCATAAATGGAAGCTTTCACGGAACTTAGAATTTAACCCCAACTCAACAGATAAATAAGCTTTTTCAGTTTTAAGTGAACATTATCTAAAAGCAAGAGTTTCAATCCCACCCAAAGGCAGTAATTACAACAAATACATTTCAAGACTTAATACGAGACAAGACATAGTTAATAGAATGAGAATGGTCAACAAGTGTAGCTTGGTCAAAAGGTTAAGTTCAAAGTTCTGTGAAAGCTCCTAATTACATCACAAATTTGATAGCCTAAAGAAGGCTAACATAACAATAAAAAAAATGAGGACAACAGTCAACAAATTCAATAGACTCATTTTGATATAATCTCTGCATCTCTCTCAAATAAATTTTTACTAAATTTATGAGTAGAAAACTCAATATAAAGGATAGAGCTTATTTATTTCTAAAATTAATTAGCGTTTTCAGTCTAGCAAATGCATAAACTAAAACAAAAAATCACTAAAGGCTTTTGAGTCTGTGTCTATACTAATTAACCGTAAAATTTATATATATATATATAATTTGAAACTACCCAAACATAATTAACTTTTTGCCTATACTAATTAGTTTGAAATTAGATATTATATTACTGATAATAACTATTTCAGTTGCCATAAAACTATTTTATATGTATATTTTTATACACCATAATAAACTAGAAATACTATGATTTAACCTTCAAGTTGTAGTCTTGAATGATGAAATATAAAAAAAAAATTTATAGTGAAATATTTTTAGAAAATGAATCTATTAATTTTTATGTTTCCTATTAAAAATGACTATAATAAAATCTTTTACGTTTTTTTGTTTCATGTCAATACAAAGAATTTTACCTTTTTACCTATGTCATCATCTTTACTCAATGTCTTCTATCATTAATTCAAAATGATAATTTACAATTTTAATCAGGAAAACAATTTACTTAAAATTAGAAACTTAATAGTTAAAATCTAGAAAATAAGGCTACTACAAGGTGTTCAAAAAATTATTGTGTTCTATGTGTATGTAGAAATTTAAATACACTAATAAACAAAAAATTTAATCATAAAACATTTAGACAATACAATTTTAACCATTAAAAAGGTTTTATTTATTTACAGTATCACAGCTTATCTTAAAGGAAATGTTGAAAATGTCCTCCATTCGTATTAAGACATTATTTTTACTTTTCCTGTATTTCAAACATGTTTCAAGCCATCTTTTGCCAAATGGCTGTTAATTAATGAAAATAGTCATTTTTTAACAACAATTTAAAAAAACATCAAGTTATGCAAACACTGTAAACATTGAAAACATAAATTTGATTCTAATAATTTTGTGTCTGGATTTCATACATCACAATTCTTATCTCTTTTTATCTATTTTTATTTACTTTTTGTCATGTTACTTTATTTCCAGGCTAATTAAAGCAGGCCGTGCTATAGAAATTCATTGTTATGGAAATTCATTTGAATACATTGATGACAAACAATTTATCATGGAAACTTCTTTAAGTAATTCTTGGTAAGGTCATTTCTTTATTAAATGAAAATTATGGTTTACCCTCATTTCATCACAAAACATTTCATCATGCGATTATAAATCATGAATATTTAACCACATAGACCTATTAAAACTAACATATTTCATCACTTTGATGGGCATATCCAAATTTTTTTATCCTTTTAAATTTCAGACTGTAAACACAATGTATAGAACTAATAATTTGGTTTCAGTGTATTTGCAGGCTATTGCATGTGTACATAAATGAACACTTATTGATGTTTTCACGTATCAGCTTTTCCTTGAAAACCTAATTAAATATTTCTGTGGCTGAATTTTTAAGTGGTTAAATGTCCATGATTAATGGTAGAATGAATAAATTTTAGGTGATGAAATGTCTGTACACCAAAATTATTGGTCTCCCGATTTATCGGAGAAGGAACATTGTTTTCGGTGGCATGCGTGCGTCCGTCCGTCCAAACTATTGCTGTATAAACATTCATTGCTTTTGTCTGAAATTTTGCCACAAGTTGTATTTTTATATGTAGATGTATATATTTTAATAAATTTTTATCACAAAAATTCTCGTTGCATCCCCAGGGGCCTAAAATGGCCCCAAACACTTCAAAATGGCCAAAAAATGACACTTTTGGCCCCATAACTTTTGATCCATCCATTAGATTTTTCTGAAACTTGTCCAAAATGTGGAGGCAATTTTCCCAAATGTAAATTCAGTATTTCTGGGCTTGACAAAATTCTAGTTTGCATTCCCCGGGTTTTTTTTGGGGGGGGTTAAAAATATGCCTTTCTATTTAATGTTTCTGTCCAAAATATCATGTATGTCTTTTTTATGCTCTATTCACTGTGCACTCATGAAGGACCATGCATGGTTCAATTGTTACACAAGCTTTGATAGTTGTCGTAATATTGAGTTAAACAAATATGTTAAAATAAATTAAAAGGAGTTTAATAAATCACATGAAAATCAGAAAAACCAATAATAATAATAATAAAAAATATCAATCAAAAAAGATCAAGTTTGGTGTAACAATAATTAAATAATAACTATGTGTCTTCTAAAAATTTTATAAATAAAGTTCTCTTGCTATTTTTGTTTTTTAAAATACTATTTTAAAATTTTACCTTCATTTGCAAAATCTGTCTGAGCCACCAGATTGGACACTTCAGTTGCATATAAGTTAAGTGCTTTCGGTCGTCTCAAGTACTAGTACTTTGTTATTTATGACTTATCAATGAAGCTTTGAATTCTTGCTTCTTTAAAATACCTTAGCTGCAGACAAAAATAAGAATATTGAATTTCTTACTATGAATAATTCTCACAAGAAATACTAATAGGATTTCTGACCAACTGTCAGTTGGTTCTAGAGCCAATCATATTTTCTCTGTTGTGAAGTAGAAAGTGAAGTAAAGTCAATCAAAAAATAAATAAGTAAAATGCAAAAAAAAAAAACAACAACAACACACACTTCATCAACTTATGGCCATTATATATTTATTGAATGAGATGGTATATTAAGTTCAATTAAAAGAATTAATTTTTAATGAATGCTCTTTAAAATCTCCCCAGAAAAGCTTGCATATATTATTAAAGACAGATATCAATTAGGCTTTTATCATATTTTGTAAGTTATGTAAAATTTGCTTTATTTTACTAGAACATTGTTATCTACCTGTTCGCTGTTCATTGCTAATAAATTAGTATGAATTTTCAGTTTTAATAGATTTTTTCATGTTAAACAAAAAAAAATAGACAACTATTTTCACAATAATTACAAGAAACACATTAATAACTTAGACTTTAATTTGGATTTAAATTTTCTGAAGATAAGAGACAGTTTCTTTAAAAACAAATTTTATGATATCCAAAATAATTAGTTTTCACTTATATGGGCTCAGAAGGGGTTATATGTATATTTACACACGCACGCACACACACACACATATATATTTATATGGTCGAACAATAACCAAAGTTAGGCACAAGGCCATTTTAATACCTGGGCTTTTTGCATTCAGTGTTCCCTTCATCTAGATGAGTTTCTCTACTGAGTTATCAAGCCCCATCTGCCCGAAGCAGCTAAAGGTGATTGTAATGGTTTTGACTGGGGTTTGAAGCTTTTACCAAATGCTCTGCCTTTGCTGCCCAAATTCCATTTATAAAAATACACACACACACACATATATATATATATACACATGTATTTTTTATTAATGGAAATTAAATTCTGACAGTATTTCATAGATAAATAAAACATATTAATTACAAATTGAAATTAACATCAATAAATAATTTGGAAATTTGCATATTAAACTATTTCATTCTTTTAGAATGTACAACTTTTGTACAACTCGTCCAAATCGAACCTGCAACCCTTGGAATAAATGTTCCTGTAGAGGAGTCGTTAAAGACGTTTGTTTTTTATCATTAGGGTTGCGGGTTAGAATTTGGACAAGTTGCACTGATGATTTCTGGAAGAATGAAATAGATCTATACGCAAATTTCCAAATTATTTATTGATGTTAATTTCTATTTGTAATAAATATGCCTTATTTATCTATGAAATATATATACATACATAATAATGTATATTTAAAAAAATTATAAACATGACATAAAAAAAATTAATATTTTAATCAAAACCATTTATCGCCTTTTACATTTTTTCTTCTTTAAAACTCTGTCTCATTGAAGCCATTATAACTTACTTAAATATTCTTTTGAAACCTCTATGATCCAATTTTTGCTTTCATTTCACTAACCTAAACAAAAGTTAAATATGTATATTTAAAAGCTTTAACTTTTCTTGTTAACATTGATTTTAGTATTTGTCATTTATTGCTGATTTAGTTCATGAATACTAATAAACTAAATAAAAATTTTCAATTGATTTGTTTTTGATGTTCACTAAAGTTTAGAGCTTCAATAAGACATATTATAATGGTTCAGAAGAACACTCTTGTTAGTTTTCCTAATATTGTTTTATGTAATTAAATTTTTTTTGTTGATTATCATCAAAAATACCTTTGAAGAAATTTTGATTTTTTAAAAATTAATGCAAAATAAAAAAAATAAAAAAACTCTCACTGATAAATACTGTCAAAATTACATTTATTGCCAAAGAAATTTAATGAATTAGAAAATTGGTTTTTGAAGCAATTTTAATAGTCTTTGACAATACAAACCATCACATTTCCACTTTTGCTGTGTATTATATGAATATTACTACCTAGTGTATAAGATATTTATTTAATACACATCTATAGATATGTATTTATATATAATGGAAATTATATTCTGACAGTATTATATTTGAGTAAACTGTTTTCAATAATAATATCAACAAATATTTTTTGTTCTAATTTGCACTAATTACTAGAAGACAGCTAGAATTGAATCTTCAGACTCTAAATCAATAAAGAGGATAAAAAAGATATATTGGTGTGTTCTACTGATGAGTTCAAACTAAAATAAAACAAATCTTTATACAACTTCTAAAATATTTATTAACAAATGTTGATAAATGTTATCAATAAATTATGAAATTAGTTTATCTGTGTATGCTCTTCATAATTTCTATATTTTACAATAGATTCTGATGAAATTTAAGTTGTTACTCAGCAAATTTGTATTTAACTATTGCTGTCATATTTTTGATGAAAAATCTATAAAAGTGAAATTAACATTGATTATTTTATCTATTTATCTGTTTAAAACTTTCATTTTCAATTGAAAGAGACAACTCTTTTGAAAAACGTTTAATTATTTCCTTTAAGGTTATCGTTTTTAGTTTGTCAGGATTAAATTTATAGTTTGGGTATAAGTGTATGCATATATTCCCATTTTCATTCACTTGATCTTAATTCTTAATTGATGTTTAATTGACCACATGATAATGACTGCAATCTAAAATCATTAAACAATTGCAGAGAGTGAAATGACATGAAGAAGCTAGTATTTATTTATTTACATCCACAAACACTCATTTGTTTAGGCAGCGACGGTGGAGCATTGGTAAAAGCTTGGGCTCTGAAAGCGTTCAAACTCCAGTCAAAACCATTAGATTCACTTCAGCAACCTCGGGCAGATGGGGCTTGTTAACTTGGGAGAGCATCTCATCTAGGTGAAGGGTAACACTGAATCTAAAAAACCCAGGTAAGAGCACATAGAAATGGCCTTGTGCCAAACTTTGGTTGGTGCTCACCAAGTAAATATAATATCCACAAACACTCATATAGTGCAAAACTCTGATCTTATCGCAATGTGTAAAATTGCAGCTATTAAAACATACCTTATCCAATACCAACAAAGATGGTCCGGTCATGTAATAATAATGAATGATGAGTGAATATGAAAAAACTGAAAGATGGGAAAGTAATACTGACCTGCATTGGCTTCGACTCAAGAACAGGCTGATATACAATCTGTCAGTAACTAAAATCCCTGTTGGAAAATTTAGGGACTTGGCACAAGATAGGAACAAATAAAGAGCCACTATTTGGACTGGAAGAAAGGATTTTAAAGTAAATGACATTGATAAATTAAAGGTTGCAAGATTAAGGACAAAGATGTGTTTAATCCATCTACCTATTCTTTCCGACTCTCTTCACTCTTGCTTCATTTGTGATCACATCTACGAATCGCTTGTTGGGCTGAAATTTCAAACTCACCATAAACATTAAAACTAATTTTGCTTTAAGGCACTCAACAGGAGAGTCCATCATATACGCACATAATCACAAATGCCATTGACCATATACTAATAAATTTCCAATATATAACATGTATGGAGGCCTTATGATAATAATAAATACATTAAGCTTTATACTTAAATCATTAATTTTTAATTTATTTTCAGAATTCTCTTTTCTCAGTATCATTAGATGTTGCATTTTTTTATTATATTTCTGCTGTATATATATATATATATACTTTAAGAATTTTGCCTATTAGTCTGGAAATGATTGTGACCTTTTTATTGATATTTATCAAAGAAAAGATGTGATTTTTACCAAAATAAATATGTTCTTTAAAAGTTCTGAAAGTGGGTAAGATCAATGGACAAACCACTTTACAATTGGTCGACTGGTTTATCTACTGAAGCAAAAAGCTGTAAACAGAATCATTATTGTTAAACAATCTACCAGTACTACTCAATATAGATTTACAAAGATGGCAATCAATAGAATCACTGTTATTTGTTGAATCTAGTGAAACATAAGAGCCACCCAGAATACTTGTCTGGGAAGAAAGACTAAAGATATACTTTATATCTATCTTGTAATTTGGGGAAAAGATACTGCCACATACAAATTACTAAAAATCTGAAGTAACATTGGTTTTAATTATTTGATCATTTCTCTTAGCTACTTCTGTAATGTATATAATAATGAATCCTAGTATCAGTAATGAATAAGGAAAGAAATCCATTGCATTTAAATTCTTTAATTCTACTGAGCTAATATCTTTATTGAAGTTGTCTTTACAACAAATCAGCTATTATATCTTCTCTCGTTCTTGAGTATGTGAAAATAGGAATCCAAAGTTATTTGAAACTAATTTTATAATTCAAGGGCTTAATACAAATAGGAAATTGATTGTGCTGATCCAGTATCAAAAATCTTCAAGGCATGAATTGCAGTATCCAAATGAAAGCACTATTTTGTCTGAATTTCTAAGCCTAGGCTTGATTATTTGTATCAAACAGGCTTAGCCTGAGGTTTCACAAGTTTTTCAATTACTATTTAAATATACACATAGAATGCTTCTATTGAATGATATTGTTATCCACTCTACAAAAACCATTAATGTGGCTTATATCTGTGGATAATGCATACAAAATCTAACTTTACTCGGAACACATTTAACCATTACTAGTCCCTGTAAAAAATCAAAACATCTAAACAGTTCACATTAAAAAAGAACAAAACTAAAAAAATATCTTTCATTGATGCATGGATAACTCACACAGAACAAGGCTCTGTCATGCATGTATGAAAAACCAACCTTGACTAGACAGAACTACAACTTAAACTATTTGGCGATCAACAATGCAAGGTAAAATCCAGAAGTAGTAAAACTCACACACACCAGGAAAGAATAGACAACTGAAGAAATACACATTATGAAAACAATTAACCATTACATGTGATGTCAGTTCCAAATAATCCTGACAAGACATATGAAGACTAAGACCAAAACATACCTACTCTAACTTGCCTATTATTTATCAGGAGCTTAACTAAAAAGATTCAAAATATATGTGATATCTTGAGGACTGTGTAAAAAGTATTCAACCTTAGGCCAGAAAAAATATTTCTTATACCTGACAGGGTTTGGGTCCTAATCCCCTTCAAAGTAAACCCCTTGTGCTTGCACATACTTAGGCCACCAATTCTCCCACTGCTTGAAACATATCTGGAAGTCTTCTTTTGAAATCATGCTCATCTCTGCCATCATGTTCTACATCATCTCTTCCCTACTTTAAAACGGGATCCTTTCAGTGTTGTCTTTAATTTTGGAAACAGCCAGAAGTCACAAACAGCTATGTTTGGAGAGTAGACGGGTCGACAAACAAATTGAATTCCATCTTTCACCAAGAAATGTTGGATCAAAAAATGGGATGAATGTGCGGGGATGATGAAAAAATAAATGTTGGATACTTTTTAGATAGAAAAAGTATTTTTGTGTAAAGTGGAGGCGAGCTATCATCTCTTTATTTTACATGAAAAAAAAAAAAAAAAAGGTTGGATACTTTTTAAACAGGCCTTGTATTCTAAATTAAATCCACTCTTTCAAAACTTCTTGTTCAAGTCAAACCAAAAATCAAAGACAGCAAGACCAAGAATCGCATAAATATATTCAATTCTTTGTAACTATGTAATGGTGTCCCAAAATTATATGTACTACCTACCATAATCAAAATTGATGAATGTCAAAAGTATTTAGAGACATCAATAATCTATCAATAGCTAACCAGATATTAAAGGAATTAAGAAAATATCTGCCTCTGTGAGGTAATATAAAAATAACAGAGAGTTAAGAGTTATAGGAAATAAAACTTTTCAAAAATTCAGCACATATGATTAGTTATAACAATCTCCATCATTAACCTAATATAGATTTAAATATAACATGATGTATACATGATACATAACTGTCATGATTCTGAAAACTCATATTGAAATTTATAATCAAAATGCCAGAAGAATTATAAGAGATATTAAAATAATTTTTTTATATAGGCTTAGATCAGAATCACGTAGAACAGTTTTGCTATAGTTTTTACTAGTAGCACTACAATTCTAGATTATGTTGATCTCTGATTCTTAAACTTGGCATTTTTGGAAAATATCATCCAGTTTAGAAATAGCTGATATAAGTTGTAAATGATAAACATTTGAATGTTAATAGTTCAATCCTCACTGCAGGTCATAAATAAATAAGAAATTCAATAATAATTAAAGCTAAAATCTTGTTATAATGGGAACAATGTGTCACTATTGTTGAATAAAAGTTTCTATTCACAATTCTCTGGAAATTTTCTAGTTTGATAAGCTCCTTTTATCAACAAATAACATCTGAATATGAACCAAAGATCCTGTAGCCAAAATTTGTATGCAATACACATTATAGATATATAGTGTATATAATAGTATCTAATAGATACATATATAATGTATATGATACATTGGAAGGTCTACTTAGGATAGTGAATAGGCAGTCAGACTTTGAAATTGTAATACAAGAATTCAAATCTCATCCATTCGATTGACTTTTTTTTATTGAATTAATATCTTTAGGAAAGGTATGAGTACCTACAACACTCCTACTATGAATTAAATAGTGCATATTGTGTTATTCAAAAAACTACGCAAAACTGGAATAAAAAAAAAATGATTATTCTCAGCACTAAATGACCTAAAAAAAGTTGGTATGCCAATAAACACAAGCCATCAAAAAAAACAAGTAAATGATATATGTCATGTGTAGATGAGAACAAATGCCTGAACAATGTAAATAATACTAACAGAACTGCAAAAGTGAAAAACAAATTAACAAGAATATATTTTGAGGTTCATCTAAGTTCTGAATTTTTTTAATGAACTAAATTTTCACTCATCTTTCATGAAAGGTGAACTTTTTTAGTCATTAAACACAGTTGATTGGTCATAACTAATTGGAAAAAATGTTTTTACTCAAATTGATTTGGTCTTGATTTCACTTTTTTATCAACAAAATAATCTTTTTTATTCTTTTTATAAAAATTCCTTTAGATATTTCCTATCACTAAAAATAGTATAAAATATTTATTGCAGAATCCATGTCAAACAAACTTAGGCTGTAAAAATAATCAAATAACTAAAAGCGACAAAAATAATAACTTTTGATATATTCTCTGATCACTCTAAATTAGTACATCTTTGGAAAATATAATAACAAACAAAAAATAAATGATACCAAATGCTAGATATTTACTTCAAAGGCACTTAAACATCTGATAAGTCCAGCAATGAAAGTTTGACCCTAGTTGAAAAAAAAATAACTGTAAATGCACTTGGTGCCTAAAATGAACATGATGCAGGGGTAACATACCATAAGAAGATATGTCCAAATTTATTTTGTAAATTAAATAACTGATAGAGGTAGAGTATATGAATTATTTCCAGGATGTAATATGATATATACTTAATCTGGCACCCAACCAAGTTAGGTACAAGGCCAACTTTGTATGCATTATAGTTCCAGATTTTTTTAGTAATCAGTGTTTATACATACACCTAGAAAAGTAAATGCCCCAAATTAACATGCTTCATCAATCAGCTGAAAGTTTGACTGGAATTTGAACTCTATTTCAAAGTCCAGGGTTCTACCACCCTTTCACCTTTACCTCCACCTTGGAATGTAATATATGATCATTATCTGTATCAAGGGAACTAGATGGAATGTAATTTATTTATTTGGAATCAACTCTCTACTGACATAGATCCTCAATTCTGTATAAAAATTAGAAAAGGCCAGTAAATATATTGGTACAATAGAATTAAGTCTAATCAAACAGATCTATCATCATCAAACTAAATTTTAAAGTGTAGGAATTATATCTTACTGGCATAGTTTTTTTTTTTACAAATGTGGACCTATTAGTTAACAGTTAAGGGCCATATAGAGTTTTTTTTATCAAATATGTTAGGAAGATATTAATTGTGAAGTTATAATGTCATATGCCTCGCTTAAATATGCATGTCTAATAGGATTAGTTAACTAGGGTCAGTATTTGGAAAGTTCAGACAATGTTTGTCTCTCCAAACAACTGTTCAACATGGTAAATGTATGTAGCACAAACCTAGAAAATGCTTTCAGATATCATTAAATGTAACTTTTAATAAATGTTGAGTATTGAATAACATTTGTCAAACAATTAGTATAGCATTTTGGTAATGGCTATAGCAGATGAAAACCAAAAATTTTGCAGTTTAAAACTCCATACAAATTCAAACTGTTAGTGATAATGAACTCAACTCAGTGTTGATGCTTTGGTTGCAGACAAATTGAAGTTAATTTATAAGCAACTTTTAGATGTGAGTAAATGTTACAGATGACAGGGTTTAATTCAATATGAAATTAGAGAATAGGAAATTATTGTTTTTCATTCTGATCAGACCATATATTTCCTTTTTACTATGTTTAAATCAGAAAGAAAGGGGATTATCATAACCTTTTCAGTTGAAGGCAGTGGCTAAGATATGAGTAAAAAGTCTTGATGGTCTCCTAATTATTTTTATGCTAATATAATAAACTGAAATGACAGCCACAAAATAGTTTCTCTGCAATGGAATTTTAAAGCTCTATTATCTATTGTTAAAGCCAAGTGGCTGTTGAACCCAAGTGACTCACTCATTATAGATTGTAAAGGTTATCCACCTTTTACCCTAAGCCAAACCAACCACAAGTATAGAAGTATAGCATCTCCACTTTTAATCAATGAAGCTTTATAGCTAAATCAAATGACAAAGCCAATATTAGGACAGTTCCTTTGTCACAATATCAATTTGTCACTCATTGCAATAAATTGCTATTTGGGCAGCAAGAGTGGAGCAGTGATAAAAGCTTGAACTCTAGAATTTTACCACAAGATTTCAAATCAATCAAAACTATTGCATTTGCTTTCAATTGCCTTGAACAGATGAGGCTTGTTAACTCAGAAGAGTAACTTATCTAGATATAAGGATAACACTGATTTTAAAATCCCGGGCAGATAAAACCTGTCAACTCAATCAGAGTAACTTATCTAGGTGAAGGGCAACACTGATTAAAAAAAAAACAAACTCAGGGATATAATGGGCATGTAAAACTGGCCTTGTGCCTAACTTGAGTTTATGCTCAACCAAGTAGATATATATATATAAATTGCTATTTTTAGACTCTTTTTCACTAGAAATTTTTTTCTTACTTCCGTTTTTATGAATATCTGCCAACCATAGATTGCTTATTAGTTTGCTTATTGAGCTGGAATTTGTTGAAGTCATTTTTTCTTGGCCGTTCATTGTTAATTATAACCATCCCATTATAGATTACAGTTTCAATTAACAATGCAGCAACATTATATTGACCCTGATTCACATCTGGTGTAGATTCATGATTGTAAAAATCAAGCACATCAACTCTACATATAACACCATTCCCTTTTCCCCTGTAGGACTTTTTAATTATGTGTGGGTGGCATGTTTTACACTTATTCAACATGAATAATAGGGATTCCTTTCTTAATATTTTATGATCGAAACAATCAAAAACATGATGACTAATAGTTTTTAGAGAATACTAGAATAATAAGTGTTTTTTTTTTTATATGATAGATAATCTAATCTAATTAGTCTCATGATGTGTGTTGACTTCACACATGGATACTATTGATATGTTTCTAAACATACCCCCATAAAGTAAGCAAAAAGATGATTGTATAAGAGTATAATTGTATATTTTAGCCCTTTCTATCTCTCTCTCTCAAGATTTAATTTGGTTCAAATACCTAGCTTGATATTTTTTGATGTGGTGGAAGTAGATTTTTTTTTTCAGTAAAGAAAAGTTCTAAGCATTACATATTTACCAAATAATTTCTTAGTCATAATCTGAAAAAGAAAAAAATACAAGAACTTAAACGAAGCTGACAAACTAGAGAAAAGTTTTATCTATCTATTCATCTATCTATGTGTATATATGGGTATTTCTTTGTATGATATTTTAAGTTTAAGACTAACAGACTAAAATTCATCTATCTACATATATACATAGATATAAAGCCCCTGCTCCTTTTCACAAAGAATGTGATTAGAGCACTTTGTAATGACTTAACTAGCGGTATAAATTCCAATTAAATGAGTAATCTATTAGTCAAGTTGTTGGGAATTCTAACTGACTCTGTTTTGGTTTCGATCCTGACCAAAAGAGGACTCACAGTTTACAAAACTGTATATAGATAGCAAAAAATATATTGAATGGAGACATGGCTGTCTGGTTAATTGAGTACGCATGTGTGTTCACCTATAGATTTTATTGGATATTAGAAATTTTTAAGTTCTTCACTAAATCTTGCCTGATTCCCATGCTCCTACATGATAAACTAAAACAGATTAATTCATTTGAGAAAAATAAAAGAAAGAATTTAAAACTCCTACTCATAAGTAGAGTTCTTTATGATAAACAACTATAATCCTTATTGTATCCAGTACTGTTTGCCCAATAATTTATCAATTTTATTTAAAGCATCTGACAAGCTGAATTGATATTGTTGAAGATGGAACTGAAGGAAGACAAAATTTCTCATCGGAATGGACATTTTTCTCTGCTTCAGTGGATCCGTTCGAATTTTTAAGTGCATTCACCATTTATCTGTTGGCAAAATTGATCCAGACAATGTGCAGGCAGGCTGGCATATTATTTATTCTGTTCAAGATATTTCATTCAATTAACCCACTGACTTTTCAGTCCTTAGAGAAATTAGACGTGCGATAAGTGATTCCAATCTTTACAAATGGTCAGTTGTTACTTGAAATGACTGAAATACTGTCTCTCTGCACGTATTCATACTAACAATACATACACCCACCTAAGTGTGGGGGGGTAAATAAGTGTGTATAGATAAGAATAAAATTGTACATTTGTCAATTTATATGTACTAGTATGTATAATTATATACTTTCATTTGATTGATTGTTGCGGTGTGTGTATATATATATATATATAAGCTCACACACACACACACATATATATATATATTCATTGTTTTATTTTTGTATATCTTAATTCCGCTCTTTAAACATATCAATTATATTGTGATTGCCTTTCAAAAAAATTCCTTCTAAATATAACAAATAAAAAAATAATAAAGGAATTTAAATGGCATTAACTGGTAATTAAATTAGTATTTTGATGTATGTTATTAATTTTTTTTAAATTGACTTCTTATATATTTCAAACTATATATATTCAAAATTCTTTAACATTTTGAAAAAAAAACAGTACTTAGGTTTTTGTTGTACAAGAAATATTTGTAAAACGAAAACGTTTTTTCCATTATTATTAAAACTGTATGAAAAATTTATTCAGTTGTTTATATTTTGAAAGTTGACTGAATGATCAATCTATTAGATTTTAACAATGATATTATGCAATTATATATTTTATGCAGTTCAATTTTTAATTTGAAATGGCTCATCTATCTGTATAATTTGATTCACGTTATTTTTGTTTCTTTCTATTTAGAAACTTTATGATAGTATCTATATGAAAAATTCATTGAAATGGAATGATCATTTTTTTTTATGCCTCACATTTAGATTAAGGTTTTGGCAATTTGCCCTTAACTTACGCATCTATTAAGCCCAGAAAAAAAAAACTATCTAATATTTCACCAATAAAGACCATTCTCAGAAAAGAAAAAAATTCCCAAAAGCCCCCAAAATATTTTGTTTTCATGAAACTCCAACAAAGGTCTAATTCTAGACTGCTTCTCTCATCTTTTTATAATACTCATATACATACACCGTTGTCATTGTCAAAGTTTTCATAACAAAAAAAAAAAGTATTATTCAAATTAGTAAAAAGAAATTTGTCTTAATAAAATCAACTGGCTCATTTTTATTTTTTTCTATTTTTACCCCCTGAATATGTTGGCTCCCCTCTGTGCACGTCCCAATCCCCACCACCCGCACCCATTCCATTTGCTACACCACTGATCTGCAGTAGAACAATATACAGTATATCACTAGTAGATATTGAACAAATATTTATTTCTTGACAAGAAAGTGACTCTCATTATCTTAAGAAGTACTTAGTGAAGTCTAGAGTATCTAAGCTAATAAATTTAATTTGACAGTTTCCCTATTCAGTTTCTGTTTCTATCTCTCATCTTGGAGATGCATTATACAAAATTGTTGGCTACAAGCGGAACAGAAATCACAAAGTATACTATTGATTAGAAAATAGCCAATTGATTTTGATTGGTTCATTCCTATTGTTATATTTAGTCCTGAATTATTAATGTTACAGATACCAATTTAAAACAATCTTTGATATTACATAGGGTTGGTTAAAGTTTTATTCATGTCATATTTTAATTTATCTATCATGGTCTTATTTAGATGGTAATGAATAGTACCAATAAAAACTCTTAATAACAGTTTCCAGAGTAAAGTTATCTGTTAGAAATATGGAACCGTCATGACAGTCTGATAATCAGTTTATAGCCTTACTTCAAACAATTGTGTTTCCAAATTTGTCAATGATAAATTATATTCACAGCTAAATTCTTGTTTAGAAATCATACAAATATTTATTTAACTTTTTTTTAATTCATTGCCTTTTTTTGTTTCAATTTTATAAAAAACATGAATTAGTCCCCAGCTTTGCCCGGCACCTGGGACTTGCTACTAAGATAATTAGGAAGGCTTATTATATAAGAAGAACTAAATGCTTTTTTTAATACTAAATTTTATACAATATTAAATTCATTTCATCATCTTAATGCCAACAGCAATTATTCTTCAAATTGTCTTTCATCATAAAAGCATATTATAGCTGTACTATAGTAGTAGTTTGTCAAATTCAAGTATGACCATAACTAAAGGTAAGTATGAGGATTCCTAGGGTATTGTCCAAAAGACAGACATTTTACTTTGAATTTGTATTATGAGTCTGTAATCTTCCAAATAAAAATTTCTTTTTATGCAAATATATTCATTAGAATGTCTTTATAAAATGATAGTGAATTGGACCAAGCCTTCCTGTTTTCAACTAGAAAACTACAAATCGAAGTAAGTAAATTTGTATATCAGATAATCTCTTAAGTACATACTCCAAAATTTCAATTTGCCCTCAGGCAGAAAATTAATAAGAGAAATATTTGTGTTTCTCTCACACCTGCCAGATCTTGCCAAACTCTTTTTCTCCTATGATTCAGATTTTCCCTCTATGTGAATTGTTAGCTACCATCAACCCAGAAGTTGACCCATTGTTACTGATCAAATTCATTGTCCATGTTACTACTGATTGATTCTGCAAAGTTGGCACTTGGTAAATATTTCTTGTTTGTTTCAGGCCACTGATTATTTTTCCAAAGTTGACTGTTAGCATTTCCAGAAGTCGCATTGTTGTGTCTGAACCAAATGGAACTTTCCGTGTGGAATTCAGGTGAGCAAATAATCTTTTAATCTTGTTGCTTTAATCAAGAATCTTTTTTTTTTTCTTTTAGAAATTTACCAAAAGTCATAGAAAGAATTTTTGGTTAGGAAAAAAATAAAAATGAACTACTAAATAATTAGATTATTAATCAACATGGTTTTCATTATGCTGAAAAATTTCTATTGATTTTAATCACTTTTATAACTCTGTTATATTTTCATAGGGATTTTTACAGCAATTAGATTTTATTATCAATCATCATGACAGATTTATGTTGTTCTAATGAAAAAAGAGTTTATTGCCTTCTATTTTTTCATAAAACCAGAAAGCCCAATAGAGAAAATACTTTTATTATCTTTAAATTTCCAATTTAGCTATCATTTCTTAATCAAGCAATTACCATTATTATTATCATCATTACCATTATCACACTATATATAATTAATCATATATTTATAAATCATTTTATCAGTTTTTTCATGTCTGCATTGTTTTAGATAGAATGAGAGAATATAGTATAGCCTGTTTATCTAAATAGAGGACTTACTATAGTGGATATGTTTATGCATGTGAAAGAAGGTTTATCTGGATCTTATTATCTATGATAACTAGATATATTACCTGTAGAAAAATTAGCTACTGTGCTTGTTTATAGATCAAAGACCATTTTGTAACTATGAAAAGCTATGCTCAAGTTGCTCTTATACTTATTTATCCAGTCAAACTAGGAACTGCAATTTGACATAAGATCCTATCTATGTGCTCTAGAGCCGGTTAAGCCATTTCAATAATTGCTTTAGTAGATTCTTTTCTGCAAATTTAGAAAAAGAATTTAAGTAAATAGGTAACTTTTATTGAAATAAGATATCAGTAATATACTCTTTCTTTTAATCCATCAAATATCACAATTTCTGTTTCTTTTTTTATCACATAGATATAATATTGATAATAACTTTTCATTAGCAACAAGGTACTGAAAAATTAATAATTTTTATCTTGATTGTAAATATTTTCGTATGTCAACTTCAAAATCTTATGAACTAATTTTTTTTATTGATTTAATCAGTTATATAAATTACTACAATTATTTTTTCATCCTATTTATTATAATCCACATTTTTATGTAATTATTTTTATAATAAATTGAAAAAATAATTATTTTATCTTCTTATAACAAATTCATTCATCTGTTATTTTGTCAAACTTATAAATCAAATCAATCCTTTTGATTGTCAAAAAATACAATCATTATCCTTTGAGATATTTAACTCAGTAATTATTGTTATTTCTTATAGGATAAAATACAAAAAAATAATTATATTAATCTAAATCAAATATTTCATTTATTTTTTTTTCATGGTGTGTCTCAATTCTATACATTTATATTTTGTCTGTAAATCATTGAGTCAGTCAGAACTAAAAAAGACTAAAAGCCTTAGGAGTTTGTCTTTAATACATAATTACTCAAAATTAAAAAGAGATTTTATCATGAATATTTACAAAATTGGATATTAGCTGTCTCAGGCAGATGGGGCTCGTTGGCTCGAGAGAGCAGCTCATCTAGGTGAAGGGTAACACTGAATGTAAAAAGCCCGGATAAGAGCACATAAAATGGCCTTGTGCCAAACTTGGATTGGTGCTCACCAAGTAAATATAATATTTACAAAATTGGGATTGACATAAGTTTTTGTCTTGTTAGAATATCAAGGTTTATCCATTGAATAAAGATTAAAGTTGAAAAATTTATATTTAATGGCAAGAAAGTCTTCATATGTGTGCCAGTCTATCTTTAACTTTTTTTTCCATTTTGTTATGTTTGTTTTTTATTATCAAAACTCAGCACAGATGCTACTTTCAAATAATGTTATTTTAGAACTATATATCAACAAGTTACTGCTTTTCGATCCCGGCGAATATATTTAGCTTTTAAAGTGGTATCATCAAGAGATTTGAAAATGAAACTAAGTACTAAAAGAAATTGTTATAAACCTCCTGTGTGTCCAACACCTGCAGTCTGTCAGTAATTTCCTTATATTTTCTAAATGTATTTATACAAGATCTGTTTTCAATAGTTTATTAGGTTATTCATTCTTTTAAAAAGTGCCTATTTACTATAATGAGCTATTGTGTTGGACTTTCGATCAATATCTTAGTTTTCTTTTTATTATTTCTATCAGTATGAATGCCTGAAACTATGTTTTGGAAAATGACTTGATATATTATTATCTAACTTCATATGCTGTATTTGTAAATAATCTTATTTATATGAAGTATGAAATTATTTTAGTTGCATCTATTTATTGACATGAGTACATAAACTTTTTTTGTTTGCCAAAATTCTTTAACTGGATTTTGTTACAAAATATCAGATAAACTAAAATGAATTATTATAATCTTATCAATATATTTCCAACTTAATAATAATAACCTTAGCATTTCGCTCACTTTGATTTCGATGAATTGTTCTAATAAAGAGCCAATAAGGATATATCTATTTGGCTGAGCATTAAACCAGTTTTATGTTCTCATTATATCCCGGGCTTTTGTAATCACTGTTGCCTTCAGCTAGATGAGTTACTCTTATTGAGTTGACAGGTCTTTCCGGGTTTTTGAAATCAGTCTTATCCCTACACCTAGAACAGTTAGTCTCCCGAAGTTCACAAGCCTCATCTGCCCGAGACAACTAAAGGTGAATTTAATGGTTTTGAATGGAATTTCAAACTTGTGTAATCTGATTCCAGAGTCGGAGCTTTTACCACTGGTCTACCAAATAGCCAATGAGGCAATAAGGAATTGATATAAAATGAACATTTTCATTTCAAACATTTTACATTAATATCATATTATTTGGTTAGATATTATATCATCCATCATCTTAATTTTATAAGTAAAATACATTGATTGTCATAAAATAGTAACCATTTTGAATTTTTAATGAAATGTTTATGATTTTGAAATGCATAAAAATTTTACTAAATTACAGAGTTTATGATTTTTTTTATCTTTGGTACTCTCTCTATAAAAAGTGTATGTCATTGATTATGAATCCTTGTCTCATATTTTTTTTCTTTCTCCAGTTCTCTCCTTCTCTCTCTCTTTCTCTTTCTCTCTCTCTCTCTCAATTTTTATTTTTAATCTTGGAAGAATCCAAATTTTAAATCCAATCCAATATTTTTCAATCCAATATTTCAAATAGATATCTACTCCAAGTATATTATATAGGATTTTCTTTTTATTAACAAACATTAACTTAATTCAACTCTTTGATAAAATCTATATCCTAAGATGTAACTCATTTTTTAAAACTTTACCTTATTTAGAATTTTGTAAAAGATCAACTTTTTTATGTTAAAAAATTTTAAGAAATTTAAAAGAAAATAAAATCTTAAACTTTAAAAATCTTTTTTTTTTTTTTTTTAAATAAAAGACCATTTGATAAAAATATGAAATTCATTTTAAAAATAGAGAATTAAATAATTCATTCAAAATTATCTACTAATATACAGCATATTATTTTTGTATATAATTCAAAAGCATTCATATAAAAAGTCAGTCAAAATCCATTATTCTCGACTATTCGAATATTATGCCATCAATGCTTTTTATCTTGCTTATATTTTATTTGCTATTCAGTTTTGTTAAGAACAATTAACAAAAAATGCTTTTAGTCCAACTTCTACTCATGACAATCCAATTCTTTTTCAGTTGAAACTAAAATGATTAATTCTATTCACAAAATGTTTCTTATTCCTTCCTTATAATAACTGAAAAATCAATTATTTCTTCAAAAATTAAACAATAATGAACTGAATACTAATAAGATGTCTAAATTTAAAATCATCTGGAGATTTTTTGTTTTTGTCTGTACAAATTAGCATTTTTCTTTCCTTCTACTATTCTAATATATGTTTTTAAATATAAATAAATATTGGTTGAGAGAGACTCTTTGTATTAAAGACACGAAGAGAAATGTGATTAATAAATAAAAAAAAGGCTCTATGTTAAAGTAGAGCTTTATAATTGCTAAATAGTATTCTCTAACTGTTTTTCACCATCAGAATCCTTTTAACAATAAGGAGTTTGACATATATAAATAAATATATCAATACATAATTACAAAGTTGAGTTTTAATGTGATCACTTTAACTCACATGTTGTAATTTCACTAGATACTTAATTTATTACAGAATTTTAATGTTAGTATATTAGATATTAACTAGACCAACCACAAAAAAACATTTTTTGAGTTTTGTATATTTTTGTATGGGTCAATTTCAATTCTTACATAGAAAAATTTCTAAAAATAAAAAAAAAACCCTAGACATTTTCCCTATATAACCTGTTCAAAAAGATTTTACCAAAATAAACACATGAAAAGTTATGAAGTTTTTTTAAATCATCTTTATCTGTTTTTTTTAAGAAGGATTCATCAACTAAAGGTTTCTACTTATATATCACTAAATACCAAACCTTTTTAATGCATATATTTCTATATAATATTGCTGTATGTTCCACTAATTTATGTCTTATTCTACTTTTCCAACATTGAATGTATATATGTTGCTGTTCTGCATATTTACGAATTTATGCATAACAAAATAAGTTGAAAAATAATTAATTTTCCTGTCCATATGATTATGTATGTAAATGCATTTATGTGGCAATCAATCAATCAAAAGAGTGTAAATAATCTGAATTTATTTCTCAGAAGGAATAGCATTATTATAAACAAGATTTGTCTGACAAGGACTGAAAATGCCATAGTATTCTATAATTATTATTTGAGACAAAACAGCTTTCAATCATTGTAAAGCATTCCAAAATGATTATGAATATGTTAATGGGAAAGTTCTTAATTTGTAGTTAAACTTTATAATGAAATATTTTGATGAGATACTCATTGATTCTCTGTTAGTTTTTAAGCTTAGTATAGATATATTTCTGTTAGAATTGGGCAGCGACGGTGGAGCATTGGTAAAAGCTCGGGCTCTGAATCGTATTACCCGAGTTCAAATCCTAGTCAAAACCATTAAATTCACTTTAGCTGCCTCGGGCAGATGGGGCTCATTAACTCGGGAGGGCAACTCATCTAGGTGAAGGGTAACACTGAATTCAAAAAGCCTAGGTATAGAGCACGTAAAAATGGCCTTGTGTCAAACTTGGGTAGGTGCTCTACCAAGTAAATATGATATTTCTGTTAGAATGTGTTTGATGAGAGAATTTCATATTTTTAAAAAGGATTATGCTAGATTAAATTTGTTTTAAAGCTATCATATTATAAACAATTTGCGTTCCATAGTGCAACAGTTAAAGCTTATTTTCATTTAGACTAATAAATAAATATTTACTTACTCTATGATACAAATTTCGTATAGGTTATTTTGAATTGTGTATTTTCCTTTTTTTTCTGCACAACAAACTCAAGTAACTTGAGATTAAAATGATATACACAAAATTACTTAATACTAATACCCTTTCGCACATAAGCATATATATATTAATCAGAAGACAGCTCTTTTCTATCATATTAACTATAATATTTTCAAACTTCTAATAACCAAAACCCTTTAAATATTGTGAATTTTTCTACTTAAGTGTTTTCTGTCTTTTGCCACTGTTTTTTTTTTCTAATAATTTTTCTTTTTTTGCAGCGAACGTATCAAGGATTTCTCAGTTGTTGTCTCCTGTGATACAACTCACTCAGGTTTGTCACTTGTCAGTTCTTGGTTATTAATGAACAAAGATGAATAGTGTATGTATTTTTTGCATGTGTTGTAGGGACATATTTGCTTACATCAATGCTTATAATATATGTGTATCAATATTTATGTATCTTTTTCTCTCTCCCTCTTTCTCTCTCTCTCTATATATATATATATATATATGATAGAAAATATAGGAAAATAATTTCCGACACTATATGATAGAAAAATGTTAGAAAAACAAAAAAC
>JAUZSX010329843.1:0-11109 GCA_034780655.1 Idiosepius hallami | reverse complement strand
TATATTTAAAAAAAATGAAAAACCCGTATAAGTTGATTATAGTAAACAAAGAATTAAATGGTAAATTTAAACAAAAGCCTGTATAAATTCCTTTGTCTCTGAGTTACCAGAAAATTAGAATGCGTTGTTCAGATATTTCTAGAAGCGTTTCTCGGTATTATCTTTTCTTCGTCTTTTTGTGCACGTTCCCTCGGCTTACACGACATGCCTTTGTGTCAACATTTCAGTGACGATCGCATTATTATTATTATTATTATTATCATTAATATCAATTTCATCATTCCTCTTATTAAAATATGCTTTCATTATTATGGCCATTATTATCATTATTATTATTATTGTTGTTGTTGTTGTTGTTATTATTATTATCACCAACATTATTTCTTCTATTATTGTTACTGTTGTTATTATAATGATTATTGTCAATTATTTTATTTATTGTGATCATTATTAATATTAAAAATATGTTTGTATTATTATAGCCATTATCATCATCATCATCATTATCATCATCATTGTTATTATTATTATTATTATTATTATTAATTATTTTATTTTTATTATCACCATTAATATCACTATTATTATCATTATAATTATTAATATTATTATCATTATTATTATTATTAAAAATATTTTTAATATCATAGCTGTTATTATTTAGCTGTTATTATTATAGCTGTTATTATTTGATGTTGATATTATTATTATTATTAATATTTTATTATTATTATTTATATTATTTATTACTCTTACTCCTGTCATTTTTATGAATATTTTTAATTGTCTTTATTATTATTATTATTATTATTATCATTATCATGATTATTTTTATTGTTGTTATTATTAATATTGTTATTATTGTTATTGTTATTATTATCATTGCTTTTATTACGATTGTTGATATCATTATTATTTTGTTATTATTGTTGTTATTATTAATGTTATTATTATTGCTGTGATTATTATTATTTTTATTATTACTGCTATTATTATTGTTGCTATAGCTATCAAAAAGGGACAAATCCAACTGTGGGATTTGTATTCGATTATTACTCTTTTTCTATTCTTTTAATATTTTTTGTAAGGGTTTGTTTTGTTTTGTTTTTGGGTTTTTTTCCCTCGACTTATCAAACCAACAGTGACAAAACAATCTGGATTAATCCGACCAAACATTGTTGAGAATAAAAGAGAGCTTTTGGGAACATAATTCTCATTCTAATTAAAATTTGCGATTGGCAAAAGCTCTTGCAACATAAAGGAAGAAAATCTTCGACTCAAAATCGCAAAATCAAAATCTATCAAAGTTGAAATAAGAATCTGTGTTTACTGCTTCATACTCTTCATAGTTTGCCAGCGACGGTGGAGCATTGGTAGGCGAGTTCACATCCCAGTTAAAACCATTACTTTCACTTTCACCCCAGATAGGGATGCTGGGTCTCATCACCGAATCCTCACTAGAATCGTGTTAAAATGTGATTAATAAGAAGAACGGTATTTTAATAATTCAAAAAAAAACATATTCGTATGAATTAGTTTTTATCGCTTTTAAAATCACTAGAATTTTTTTATAATGTGATTATATAATATGTTTTAATGTGACACAAGAAGAATCCTTCAAAAAGAAAGAATACGCTACAAGTTTCCGTGATTTAATAATTCCATGATGAATCTACTTTAGGATTATTTTAAAACCAAGACATTTACTCTCTGAAAAATTTATCACCTAATTTTGATTCTTATAAGTGATAAAAATGGCACAGCGCATTCTGCTAGGTGTGTCGAAAAAAGCGCTTGTTTTTGACCCATCATGGTTTGATTGTCTGATAAATCTTAAAAAATTAAGAAGTATAATTTTTATTTTTGTGGACCTTAAAGAGGAATGATCAAATAAAAAATTCATTTAAAAATTATATTTTTTGGAGTACATTTTCATTAAGAATTTTGAAATTTGCATTTTTTTTTTACTTGTGTTTGCAAAAAAAAAGCTGGTAAATTTAAAATTGAGAATTTTTAGGTTTGCAATTTCAATTCTAAAGTATTTATTGTTAATTTATTTTTTTGTTTTTTTGGAGTTTTTTTTATTCTAATTTATTTTCAGTAAATTGAATCGGTTATAAATAGTAATTTTCAATTTTAATAATTTTCTAAACGTTTTAAAAATTAAGAGGTATGATCCATGACTTTTATTTTGGACACGCCTAGTATTCTGCATTATTAACCAAGTTTATGTTTAATTAATTTTTATTATTTAAGAGCAGATTAAGAACATTAATATTCTTTAATGAAACAAATAACAAAATATTTTTTGATAATTTCATTAATTTTAATTATTTGTTTTTACTTGATTTTTCCCGTATTCTTCACTATTTAACTCTTTTATGGTGAAATTCCATATTTAATTATTAATAGATTTTATTTTATTTCTTATTTTCTAAATTTGTTTTCTTTTTTTACAGTAACTCAATTTTTATCGTTTTTCTAATTTCCTGGTAAAATCACAGCATTTGATTTGATTAAATTATTTTATTGAGATTCCTAAGCTTTTATTTTCGACAATAAGGTCCATTTTTTTTTAATCTACACGAAAGATTGTCCAATTATGCAAAACCATCCATTGGCGAAAAAAACCCTATTTTTTAAATTAAATTAATTATTTAATAAGATAGATCGATGATTATGTTGCTTTTACACACACACACACACACACACACACAGAGGCAGAGAGAGAGAGAGAGAGAGAGAGAGAGAGAGAGACACACACACACAGAGGCAGAGAGAGAGAGAGAGAGATACACACACACACATAGAGGAAGAGATACACACACACACACAGTGATACATACACACACTCTCACACACACAGAGGCAGAGATACACACACACACACACACAGGGATGCATACAGATACACACAAACTCACAGACACACAGACAGACATATAAAGTTCTATTTATATTCAGGAAAACTTACTAAGCAGTAGAAAATAATTTCTTATTTTACTTTTATTTTCTTGTTATTAAATTTTCTTTTTTTTTTTAATATATGCCTTAAACATTTGTTATTCTTTTTATTCTGAATTTTAATTCAATTTTAGGTTAATAATGATTTGGAAATTTACCATTATCTATTCTTGCAATAAACAGCTTCTTTACATTTAATTTTTCTATTGTCTATATCTAAAAGAAAAATTCAAGTTGTAATTTTTTAAAGGTAGACCAAGTAATTTATAAACTATACATGGAAATAATTTCACCACAAAAGGAATAAAGAATGAAGAATATGTGAAAAACAAGCAAAAACAATTAATTAGAATTAACGAAACACTGTTAGTAATTTCTATTATTTTAGTAAAATTACTAACGTAGAAAATTTAAAATTAAATACTTACCCTTTTTAAGCACAACCTTTTTCTTTTTTATGAACCAATTACTGTCAACTCACCTGATTCAAACAATACTTACGATTATATGCATATAATTTTCAGATAAGATAAGATGATATTAGCTTTACACTGTTGGTTTTGTTGGTTTTCGAAAAACGGTTGTCTTCGAAGTATTTAAAACTCTATGGTTTAGAGTTACATCTTAGTTTTCTTGAGTTGAATAAAAAACTTCTTCACTCGTTTAATTTTATAACTCAACTAAATATATGTTTTAAAATTAAGAACAATCTCCAGAAGATAGTTTACTTTTTCTAAATATTATTGACATTTGTTAACTTTATATGTCAAAACAAATGTGTAACTATACTTTGATAAAAATGAAAATAATTCTTAACAATTATAGACATTTTGTAAGAGAGGCTTACCCTTAATGATACTCTAAGATATGTTTTAGTTTTATTAGTGTCTTTCGTTTTGTATAAATTTTCATTTAAAAAATTCCTTTTATTCATGTAGCTTTTTTGTTTTTGTTTATGTTTTATTTTTCTTTAAAAACAACTTTTTATAAACTTTAATCTTGTCTTTTTTTTTATTTCATTTTTTCTTTTTTTCCGGTTTTATTATTTCACAGAAAACTAAAGTTGACCAAGAAATCTTTCAAGTGGAAGGAGAAGATATGTTTGATGTAAACCGCTCAAACATAACTTATAAACTATTGGTAAATATGGAATAGTAATTTTACTTTTCTCCTACTTGACCACAAAAAGGAAACTAAAGAAGAAATACTTAAAATCCATTTCTGTCAGTTAGTTTTTAATTTGGGGGAAGATGCCTATCGTTATCAAGATTATGCGGCTTTATGTTCACCTCTTCAATTTAATTTTTAAAACACTTTCGTCAATGCATTCTTCGATCTCTTTCAGATATTACTCGCAAACAGAACTGTACATAATTCGTAATAGTTATCTGGTACAGGTTCAATCTCAATTGAGCATCCTTTCATTAAATTCGGTTTCAGTTAGTAAACTACTATTTATATTAAGGCTATTTAAAGCTTATATAAACTTTTTTTGCTTTATGTTTGCAATTTAATTTAGTTGGTTTAGTAGTAAGGAAAATATATTTAATGAAAAAGTGCGTGTTTTGGCGTTTATCATTTTAGAATAACATCTATTTTAAAGAATAATGGACAAATATTTGAGTTTAAAATCGTTGTATCGCTTTAAAACATTCTAAACAGCACCTGTTTAATATGGGTTAAATATGGATTAAAAATACACCTATTTTTATTCAACAGCGTTTCGAAGAAAGAAAAATTATTTTTAAAAAACGGAAAAGGTTGTTATTAACCTTTTAATAAACAAAACCAAACAAACGTTCGTTTTGAAAAAGAAAAAACTAGAATCTAAAAATATCTCCTATGTATTTGAACCGACAAAATCGCAAAAAGAAAAAGACTCAAGCACAAATATCAATTTAAAGAACACAATAATCAAATAACTTAACGAGTTCTATGGAAAATTATGATGTATTTTTACAGGAGCGGACTGAGAGTATTGCGATCCCTTGGACCTAGAATACGATGGGGCCCCTTTTCGAATTTGTTACAGTTAAATGCCACCTATAGAGCATTTTTCTGCTTTACATGTTCACGGATCTCCTCGTACTTGTGTCCGATCTGGTAATCCGCATAGCAATGAGAAACACAGACAGTGGGGCCAAGTCAGGTGGGCCCCCTTGCAGTGCCGGGACTTCTGACTCTGTTCGATTGAACCAATGTCTCAGTCCACCCTTGCATGGTTATAGATTTTACAGTTTTCTGTTCTGTATTTATGGTTTTGATCCAATGCATTTTTGTCCCATACGAATAAAATTCTTTTCATTAGGTGTTTCTCTGTATTGTTAACACCACTAAAATACCACAAAGACAGAGATGATAATCACGAAAAGGATTGCAAGAATAACAAAAAATTTAAATCTAAAGAAGTTTATTAGAATTCAATTTTAGAAATTTGTTTTTTAGGAAAAAAAAATACAAAAAATCGAACCACGTACAAAATTTGGATCTTCGATTTTAAAACTAAATTTGATTTTTTTTTTATTGAATCATGTCGTTGAACCTCAGGAGAAAGGTTTTAGATAAACCAAAAGGGGTTTGTGCCAATATTGAATAAGAAAGAAAACGTAAACTACTACTAAGCCAGTCAAATGAAAATCAGGTATTATTTTTAATTGTTGGTTGTCAAAAGGATGGTATTGAAATTGTTTGGAATAAGCCATGAAACTATTTTATAATAATAATGGGTAAGGTTGAGATGTCCAAAAAAATCATAAATATTGTTTGGTGCGTAACTAAAATAACAACAGTAGAAAAAAGAAAAGAAAAAAAAACAATGACTAAACATTTAGTTGTTCTTGTAAATTATTTCTGAACTTGCAAAAAGACCTTGTGCCAAACTTGGTTGGGGCTGCTCACCAAGTATATATATTATTTCTTAACTTGCAATCGTCCCCGGAAAAGACTTATAAGTCATTTTGTTTTTACAAAGGACTTCCAACTGCATGACTGCATGTACGACTCGTTTGGGATGAGCATAAAAGTTATAACGATCGAAACCTTAACCAAAAATTGAACTACGACACCATGGTATTAACATAATATTTTCAAAATAACTATCGTAAAGAAATGAAGTAGGCATTCTCCTTTTTTAAAAATTATGGTTGGATCGAAAGGTTTACTAACTTCTCATCACTCGACTATTCATCTCCAGACTCTTCATCACGTTCTATTCATCACTAGACTTTTCATCGCGCCTTTTTTCATCACGAGATCAATTCATCATCCCGACATATATAACTTTCTTTACTTACGTTGTTTTTTTAAAGATTTTTCTTTTATGTCTCGAAAATGAAAATTTCATCTTTTTTAGATACTTTTTCTTCTTTCAGAGCATCTCAACCAAAAACAGCTGGACTAATGTAGAGCATATGTTTACAATGGATTCACAGGGAAAAGTCTACCTCAAAGAGAAGCTCGATTATGACAGGGGTTTACGCGTATTTTATTTGGAAATAGAAATTGAGGTAAGTATTTTTTTATCTTTAATAGATATCGTTCATTCACATCGTATCGCACAGTGATGTGCGTTGTGTAACAATTAGTTACAGTCCCAAGCCGCATGTATAGATGCCTGTCTAACCAAAGACTAAGGGTAATCAACCCAATGGTTTAACTGCGCCCCAGACATTAACCTTGGGTATTTCCCGCCCTGGCGCAATACAGTACCTGGTATTCTTAAATGGTCACCCATCTAACTAGTGACCAAGCTCAAAATTGCTTAACTTCGGTGATCTAATGGGAACTGGTGTCTCCAACGCGACTTGACCGTACAGTAGATATCGTTGCTATTTCTAGATCAGATCGAAACCTTAACCAAAAATATAACTACGAGACTTTGGTATTAACATAACATTTTCAAAATGACTGTTATCGTAAAGAAAAGAAGTAGGCATTCTCCATTCCTCAAAATCAGGGGTGGATGGAAAGATTTACTGACTTCTCATCACCCGACTATTCATCACCCGACTATTCATCACGGTCTATTCATCACTAAAATTTTCATCAGGAATTATGTGGACAATTCATCATTCCGACATGGATAACTTTCATCATCCCAAAGAAACATTTATTCATGCAATAATGTTAATTATGTAATTGTTTTTCATTACGTTAAATTTTTAGCCTCTTTGACAATTTGAGGGTTATTTTTTTTGAGAGATTATTAAAATTTATAAAGTAAAAACAACCCACTTTTTCAAACATTTAAAAAATGTTTGTTTTTTTTTAATTTCTATTAATTTATTTTCTATTTCTATTTTAAAAAATCTAAACAAACTTCTCCAGATAGTTTTATTTTATTTTAACTTAATGTTATCAAACGTTATAGAACTTAAATTTAAAAGAAAAAGTCCAAAGATGAGAAGTTTAAGTGATGAAAATGTTCGGGGTGATAATTTGTCAACGTGATGAAAAAACCATGAGATGAAAATTCTAATGATGAATAGATCGTCATGAATAGTCGGTGATGAATCATCGGGTTATGAAAAGACTCTAGACTGATTTTAAAATCACTGCATCTACCTACAATAATTCCTACATTACTTATTTTTTGTCGTTTACCTTAACTCACTTTCATATTTTCTTTGTGGTTCGTAGACGATGGGGTGAATTGGCTTTTTGTTTCTTATTTAATTCTGTTGGTTTTGTTTTCTGGTGAGAATAAAAGGCAAACAAACTGTAGCACAAAAGAACACTGCTCGTGTTTCAAGATATTTATTTCGTACTGGACAAGGAAACGCTCTTAAAAAATTACCAAATTACAAATTTCTACTCAACCTCCCACTTCATCCTCCTGACACGTATTTTAGAAGGATTAGACAATGACGACGATCTTTAACTTACGTGTACGCCAACTAACATCAGTTCCATTAGAAACAAAGTGGAAAATTCTATAAGACACAACTATCATCTAATTACAAGAAGTGGCTGGTGTTGCTCATGGGTTGCTTTAGTGTTAATTTAAAACTTTTCTTTTTTGAAACCATGAGAATTTTCTTTTACTTTCTAAATTAATTGCTGTCATTTCAAAAAAGGTTTTAGCCTAAAATTATTTTATTAAGCTACAATTTAATTGATACTACAGTGTACAACAGTGGGTGCAGTCAGTTTGACGGTCTGTCTCTATATCTGTCTGAGTAGCAGCCTCTACCAAAATACTTTATGAGTTTTTGGATCTACAGACTTGAAATTTGGTATATGAGGTATTTCTTTAAGTATGGCTCCTTAGCAAATATTTTTGAAGAACAACTTCGAATAGAAATTGTCCCCCGAGTCTAAATATCTCATATATCAAATTTCAAGTCTATAGATCCAAAAACTCATACAGTAATTTGATAAAGACTACTTCTGCGACAGAAAAAGAGACATACCTTCAGAAAATGCTAGATAGATAGATAGATAGATAGATAGATAGATAGATAGATAGATAGAGAGATAGAGAGATAGAGAGATAGATAGAAAGAAAGATAGATAGATAGATCGATAGATAGATAGATAGATAGATAGATAGATAGATAGATAGATAGATAGATAGATAAAAATGTTGTAAAAAAACGCAAGTTTTTCTTAACATTCATTTGTGTGGTGTTCTATAAAATCTTCGTTAGTGGACCAGAAAAAAAACTCTTTTAAACGACAGTCTTTTAAAGATCATTCTTCCCTTTAAAATGTATTTTTAAGATTTTATTTTTTTTAATAAACATTTTTTTCCTTGCTAAATTGGAAAGAGGAGTTCAAACTTTAACAATCTAAATCAATTCTAAAAATTACTTATCTAACAGAAATTAATGACCTATGTATATTTTTATCCAATTGAAATTGTCTATAAACATGTTTTACCTAAAATATCTCAATTCAATATCTAAAATTACAAATGATTTTTATTTTCTGTGTCCAAAAGTTTAGGTCATGATTTAATAACTTTTATAAACAACGTTGTTCCGAATTTAATCCGGAAATAATTGTTTTCTTTAGACTATGATTAATTTCATATTAAAGGCTATTTAATTCTCAAATTTACTCTAATGACTGTACAATTAAACTACAATTTATTTTCAATACTTGTAACGTTCTGTCTGTCAAACTCATTTTTCTATCTTTGACTATACCACTATTTTCATTGTAACGCTCTGCCTCATTAAACACTACTTCTCTATAAATCTTTTGACTACACCATTAAACTCTACCGATTTATTAAACTCTGTTTATTTATAAACGGTTAAATGAAATGTTAAGTTTGCATTGTCAATAAGGTTCCAGAGTTCAACAAGAAGATTCATAAGTTTGAGTAATTCCTGAGTAAGGCCGAAGGGTGCATCAGCCGAAAAGAATATCAACGGAAACGTATGAACGATAACAATATAAATGCCAGTAAAATTCCAAATTACTTAAATGATGATAATAATCAAAACTGATGAGATATATTCAGATTACAAAGAATATTTTGATATTGATAAAAAATGATTAATAATAAACGATATAAAATATTGCCTAAAACGGAGCAGTTATTTCAGTTTGATGGAAAGGGATTCTCTATTATGACAAGATATTATTTGTGTTCTTTGCACAATGGATTATTCAAATTGCCCCCCTCCTCCTCTTCATGTTTATGAATTCAATATGAACCTGAATTCCTTATTTTTGCTTCTTTATCTTTCTTTTTTTCTGGTTGGACGCTCATTTCATGAAATAAGTTGTTTCGTGAAATGCGCGGCCATCTTGAAATGATTTCCTGCAGTTTATCCTTAGCATTGACTATTTTGTTTCTTTTGTTTATTTTTGTCTTTTATTTTGATACCTTTTTGTTATTGTTGTTGTTTTTGTTTCTCCATCTTTTCATTTCCTTCATTTAGGCATTATTCTTTCTTTGATAGTCACGCGTCTAAGAATTTATTTGATTGTACTAAATATATTGTCAAATGTAGCATATAGGTCTACTTTTAAAACACATCCCATGATACTAAGAAATTGCTATGTAACCATGCTATTCATGTATTCTGTAGTTAGATATATATTGTTCGACGCCACAAGAAAAATCTCACAGTCGACTTCTCTATTTATTCTCTCTCTCTCTCTCTCTCTCTCTCTCTCTCTCTCTCTCTCTGTTTTCTCGGTGTATTACTCAGCCTCTAACCTGTCTGCCTCTCTATATATGTATGGTTAAATAGTGCAAGACCTCTACGGCGGATGTGGCGGATGATGTCTACAATGACACAACGGCACTGAAGGCGGTCGAAGCCTCCAACAGAGAATAGCCTCCAGTCGTCGTGGTTCTCTCCGTGCCATTGGAACCAGGTCCAAGGGCATTAGTCGACATGTCAACGAAGACGGGACAATTTAGATTTGAACCAGCGTACTACGGTTCCAAAGCCTGATTGCCTATCCTCTGGGTAACATCAACCATAGTTGGAGGGAAAAATGGAGATTTATACCTTTCCCAAGGGTATCAGTCGACATGTCAACGAAGACGGAATAAATCAAATTCGAACTTGTGTACTACAATTCCGAAATCCAACTGCCTATCGACTAGGCGTCGACTGCACCGTGGTATTTTATAAAGAAACGAAACATTAAAAAACATCGGTCAACGAAGAATCATTAAATAAAGATGTGTGGTAGTGGGGCAGCTTAGTGAACAAATCTTTCACTTGCTAATACAAGCACCAAAATTAGTACACAGGTACTTCAGGACCCTCTATTTCAGAAAAACACGATAGCCAACTTCAAAAACAAAATGGCCGCCATTTTTCAAGATGGCCGCTGTTCTTACCACTATTTGCACTTAATATTGTCAAAGTCATGTGATTTTGGTTTTTATCTTCGGAAAGCAAAATAATACCTAAGAGAAGGAAGAAGGGGAATACACAAGAAATGGATTTGCTATGATAAGCTGACTTGCCTCCTTTTCACCTTTTTTCTCTCTTACTGAACATTTAATTAATTTGTCAAAATGCAAACGTTGCACACACCATCCATTAGCAAACTCCAGTAAAAGATTCCCCTGTTCGTTTTACTCAATAATAACTTAATGAAACCATTATCTCTCAACAATTTTCTTTTATCCTTTAAATAAAATAATTTCTTAAAAATACCTTGTCAACGTTA
>JAUZSX010329825.1:0-11111 GCA_034780655.1 Idiosepius hallami | reverse complement strand
GTCGCTCGTAAGCGGTAAATATAGCTATTGGGCGAGTCCATCTCTCAGTGAAAGTGCGGGGAGATCACCCTACAACATTTTATTATCGAGAACAATTACTTGAGATAAGCATTTTTAAACACATAGTTTTCTAAATAACATAAGATACACTATTTAATCCATAGTTTCGAGTAAGATCGAGATTCATACCTTTCCCAATGGCATTATACACCTAACGACCAACTGTCTGAGAGACATTTAAAAATGGATAAGAGACACCTTAATCCGGATCCTAAATGTAGATTGAAGAAAAAAAAACGCTATCTCAACTCTCTAGACTATAAACATAAAAGGGTTGATTTTTTTTAATAAATAAATACACAGGTTTGCACATGCATATTCCCGGCGAGACAACTGTCCTCCATCGTCGACAAGAAAACTATTCCGTGCAAGCTTGTTTTGTTGTTGCAAGTCTCCAATGGGAGGGACCCAGTCACACGATTTGTAGGGAATATGAACTCGAAGTTTATTTGTCAGTGCAGCACTTTCTCGTTTCCTCTCTCTAGAGACGGAGTTGTATATAGAGACAAAAAGCAAGGAAAGACAGAGAGAGGGGGAGAGACAAAGAGAAAGACTTAAAGAAAGACTTAAAGAAAGAAAGAAAGAAAGAGAATAAAGAAAGATAAAGAATGAAGAAAAAAGAGAGAAAATGCAGAATAGGAAACAGAGATAGAAAAAAAAAGGAAGCGTTCCAAACCAAGTTAGGCTCAAGGCCAGTTTTACATGTACATTATATTGCCAGAATTTTGGTTATCAGTATCATTTTTCACCTAGATGAGTTACTTCTTGTATTAAAGGGCCTCATAGCAGTTTATTTTTTATCTGCGTAGTCCTAACACCTAGATGAGTTACTTTCCCGAGTTATCTAGCCTCATCTACGCGGTGCAATGGAAAGTGATGTGATGGTTTTGAGTGGGATTTGAACATGTGTAATTTTGTTCCAAAGGTCTCCACCCTCGCTGAACTAATGGATATGAGGAGAGGAAGAGAAAGAATGAAAGAGAGAGAAAGAAACACAAAAGAGAGAGGGGGGAACAAAATGAAGAGATGGAAGATTTGAAGAGAGGGAGAAAAAAGAAAATAAGAAATATAGGAAATCAACAACAAGGAGAGAGAGAGAAAGAGAGAGACAGAGAGAGAAAGAGAGAGAAAGATAGAGAGCGAGGGAGAGAGAGAGAGAGATTTAAAGTTAAAGCAAAAACTCTGCTTTACTCTTTAAATCTTAAAGGAACGAAATTCTTCGCCTTTTTTTTTTCTTTCCTTTTTTTATTTATTAACCTTTTTCTTGGATTTATTTAAAATCAGTATCATTATTATCATTATTATTTTCATTATTATTATCATTATTATCATCATTATTATTATCATTATTATTATTATTATCATTATTATTATCATTATTATTATCATTATTATTATCATTATTATTATTTTCATCATCATTATTATTATTATCATTATTATCATTATTATTATTATTATTATCATTATTTTTGTTGCTGTTGTTGTTGCTGTTGTTGTTGTTGTTGTTTTGACCTGGTCTAATTTCACGCTGTACAATTGTCTAAACATTCAAATTCTGTTTTGACTTAAAAAAAAGGAAACTTTATATTTCGTTCTCTTTCTGGCGATACACTTAAATCTTGTTTCTATTAGTTTACCAGACGTATTGTCCTAAATGCTTTGATACTTCCTTTGAGATAATTTTTCATAGTGTCATATTTGGAAGCCAAAAATTATTTTTAAAAAGTCTTAGTTATTTTGACACCATAAATATTGAACAATTTATTCATCACACAACCGACGCCACTGGTCAAATTATTTTAGGTTTTACAAGATATTTTTATGATTCAAAGCAAAATTAAAATTGTTTCATTGGTCGGAATAATTTTTAGAAATTAGCTAATTAATTTGGTAAAGTGTTGTCGTAAGATACACAAAGATGTGTTCGTATATATATATATACATATATAATTATTTATATATATATACTTATATATATATATTTATATATACCTATGTCAGCTAAGCATAGACACGGAGTCAACGGCGTTTAGGACGGGTTATTGTCGATCTGGCAGCTAAAAACGCCTTTATTCTAGGAATAAACACACACACACATATATATATGTATACATATACTAGTTAAGTGTAGACACGGAGTCAACGGGGATCGACAACTGTTAATTTCTCGCTATGCGATAATATGTAGGTTGAAATTGCTAATATTTATAGCTAGAGTGCTCAATATCAGTGATAGAGCATGTATATTAGTAAATCTAAGACATGGAGTCAACGGCCTTACGTGAGTCCCTGTCTCGCGCCTACGCCGTCAGCAGACCGAAAGAGAGAGAGAGAGATGCAAATATACCGTACATACATAGAGACGGATTAATATATATATTTCAATTTACAGGTTTAATAAAAAAAAATCGAAAAGCGAAGCTAAGGATTCTTTCATCCCTTAAGGAACTTGCCCCATCACTGCAACCACGGGTCTGTGATGGCTGTAAACAGGGCCTTCGGTAAATATAAAATTGCTTCAATGAATGTTTTGCATCGTCTTCATCTTTTGGAAATAAAGTTTGTTTGTTTTTTTTTTCATTTTTCAGTATTGAATAATAATTGGAATTCTTTCTAAAATTCTTTTTCACCAAATCTTAGACCTTTATAGACAAACAAGGAATGCAGACTGACCCCTGAACTCTATTCCCCTAATTTTCGGTACGGCTTTAATTTTCACCAACATATTTATCATTAAATCTTCATGGGATTTCTTTTTTCATATTAACATTTTTTCTTATTTATTTTTCGTTTCATATCAGCAACAAAACTATTTCTTTGTTTCCCTTGCAGAACACATCTTTCTACTTTCTACGCGAAAATTACACGCACGTCCCGGGGTAAAAACTGAAGTTGCCATACTATTCCATTAGCGGATATTGTGTCTGCTTCCATAGATAGATTAATAATTGCCTTCTTTTCAGCCGTCCCATCAGGAATAATATATAACCTTTGCCCATCCATAAAAATCGCAGTTTATTATAAATCTCATCCTTTCCAATTTTTAGCTGGTCTCATCTCATTTAATTCCATTATTGCTCTCCTTTCTGACTGATTCATCCTTACTCTCCACTTTTTCTAATTCCTCTCCTAATCTTAAAATCTTTCTGGATTTTTCTTTTCTTTATTGTTATTAATGTTGTATTTGATTGTCTTTCTCTCTTTGTTTCTCTAAAAACCTTCTCCCTATTTAACATTAGACTTCTCTTTTTTTCTCCTCTCTCTTCGAGTAGAGACGATTTTCATCTCTGCTCTTTCTTTCGAACATCTTTCTTCTTCTTTCTTTTCAAGTTCTTTTTTTTTTCTTTTTCTTTTTTTTGGGGGGGTCAACTTAGGGCAGATTTTGGGATGGTAAAACGCAAGTTCGAATCTGAGTTCTTCCGTTTAGGTTTACTCTAAAACATCTGGGAAAGGTTTGAATCCCAACAATCCCTCCAGCTATGGACTAAATAGCGCATTCTATCATATTAAAAAAAATACATGTAGAAAAAAAGGAATGATTACCAAAAATGATTGTTCTCGGCATTAAATGACCTAAAAATGTTGATATGTCGTAAAACAAAAATAAACATTATCTTTTTGTTTTCATCCAGTTTTTTCTTGTTCTTTCGGTTTAGTGAAGGCCAATACTGATTATTAAAATAACAAAGGAAATAATGAGCCCATAAAATCTGGCCTTGTGCCTTACTTCTTTCAGTGCTTGACCAATTATTTTTTCAATTTTCTTTTGTTTAGAATTTCCCCTGTTTTTTTTTTATTCTGCCTTAACCTCTTCGTTTAGATTGATATGCCGTAAAATACGAACAATCTTTTAAACGTTTCTGATTTGTAATTTATTCCTTTTTTTTTCTTTCATTTCTGTTTTCTTCTTTCTTTTTCAGCCTCTTTTTCTTTTTCTTTTCTTTCTTTATAATTTTCTCAGTTTCTTTCTCTCTCTTTTTCTTTCTCTCTCTATCCCCCTATCTCTCTTTCTTTCAATATCCCTTCAAATCGTACACCTTTTTTTCTTTCTATTTCTTTCCTCCCCTCCTTCTTTCGCTTCTCTCCCCTTCTTCCCCTTCATTCCAATCAAAACATATTTCTTATTGTTCCTAACTTCTGATGTTCTTGTCTTCTAAGTCCTTTTCCCAAAAAGAAACAAAAAATAAAATAAAATAATAAGTCAATAAATGAATATATAAATAAAAAAATAAAAAAACAAACCAAACAAAAGAAATAAGTAAATATAAAAACAAACGATGTTTCAAAAAGACGAACGGTTCGAAACAAATCCGTAAATAAATCTATAATTACCGTAGAAATAAATAAACATAACAATAAGAATAATAATTATAACAATAAAATATTGATAATAATAATAATGATAATAATAATAATAATAATAAAAAGAAACCAACAAAACGAGATGAAAATTGAAGAGAGAAATTATCCATGTTTCTTGTTGCCCGAAGCAGGTTTAAATGTTCGGCTGGAAATGGGCTTCACCAATCGAGAGGAATTTAAGTTAAGTGAATCGAACAGTTTCGTAAACAATAATGAAAATATGGACGGATAAAAATGATAATAAAGATGATAACGATGATAATAGCAATAATAATAATGATAATAATAATAATTATTATGATAATAATAATAATTATGATGATAATAATAATAATAATAATAAGAAGAAAAAATTACAATAACAAATAAAAATAGTAATGTTAATGAAAATGGTGGCTTCATTATTTCAATCTTTCTTTTCTTTTTTTCTTCTTTCTTTTCGACTTCGATTATCGATTTCTAGATATTGATTCTGCTGACTTATGGAAGCGTTCTTGTTTGTATGAAAGAAAAATCTCAAATAATAGATCGTTCAAATGGGAAATAATGAGGTAAAAGAAAAAAGTATGGAAGCTTATTTATTAATCTGAAATAGAAAGAAATTTTACGATACTTTACGATTTCTTACCGGAAGATTAAGATTTTCTAAACACAACTTATAAGTTCGGAAAAAAAATGGCGTCGCCCTTGCATCCAAACAGAATGTTATTTTAGTAGCTTAGGCAAAGTGGATCTCATGTTTTTGACTGGGATTTCAATGCTAGTAAACAAAGCAAGGCTCCAAATTGGACACACTGCAATTACTCACTCATATCTGTTAAAAGGTTAAGAGGTACCATTCTGTATACCATGCCAGGAACCGTACACTGTAAAACGTATGCTCATGACCAGAAGGGGGACACACTGCAATTACTCACTTATATCTGTTAAAAAACGAAGAGGTACCATTCTGTATACTATGCCAGGAACCTTACACAGTAAAACATATGCTGATAAACTAAACTGACCTCCAATAAATACTGAAAAAGTACTACCATGAAAATAATCTAAAATAACTTTTTCACGAAGTACACTATAAAAACATCATATATTCCTTAAAAGAAACAAGGATATACAACAAAATCTAAACCTTTAATAAACAATAACCAAACATAACCGAATAACCTCTTCAGCATTAAATGACCCATAAGGGTTGATATGCTGGTTAAACAAAACATCTAATCCAATGTAAATATCATGCTTTTTAATACTAAATGCATTTTCAATGGTTTTTAATACTAAATTCCTTTCCAATGCTTTTTAATACTAAAATCACTTCCAATGCTTTTTAATACTAAATTCATTTCTAATGCTTTTTATACTAAATTCATTTCTAATGTTTTTTAATACTAAATTCATTTCTAATTCGTTTTTATACTAAATTCATTTCTAATGCTTTTTAATGACTTTAATAAACATTAACCAAACATAACCAAATAAACAGCATTAAATGACCCATGATGGTTGACATGTTCGTAAAATAAATCATCCAATATAATCAGAAATAAATTAAAGAAATAAAAACAAACAGAAAATAAGAAAATAAAAACTCAAGTCGAAAGCAAAATCTAAAATCCTAGCGAATTCTTTTTTAAGACTCGTTTCGAAAATAATGATTTAACTTCTTTCCTATATTTTCTTCTTTCGATAAATAATGAGCGCATAGCAATTGATAGATAAAAAAGATCGATAAATCGATATATAGCCCAAGAAAAATTGATGTTATGATTCTTTAAATTAGGCTTGGGGTCCAAAGGTCTAGATTTATCTAGATTTTTCATTCTCTGACTTGAACTAAAGATGAAAGAAAAAAGCAAATAACTACTAAAGCTCTTCTTAATGTGTTTGTGTTTGATATAAACAAGCAAATCATATCATATCTCTAGAATTAGACAAGTGGACAACCTTGAGGCGAATGAAAACTAGTCCACTATGACATTAAACACACACACACTAAATCATGCAAATAGACACAGAGACACAAACACTCAATTTTCAACACACACATTTGAATATACTAATAGTATTGCCCGGCATGGCTCGGGTACTGGGGACTTGTCACTAAGATAATGAGGGAATGCTATTACATAGTAAGGCAATTAATGCTATTTTATACATTAAATTCATTTCTAATGCTTTTTTCTACTAAATTAATTTCTAATGCTTTTATCAACTAAATTCATTTCAAATACTTTTTTCGACTAAATTCATTTGTAATGCTTTTTTCTACTAAATTCATTTGTAATGCTTTTTTCGACTAAATTCATTTGTAATGCCTTTTTCGACTAAATTCATTTCTAATGCTTTTTTCGTCTAAATTCATTTCCAATGCTTTTTTGACTAAATTCACTTTTCATGGTTTTTTCTACTAAATTAACTTCTAATGATTTTTTATTACTAAAACACCCGTTTCGAAGTCCCTGAGGAACGAACTCTTACACGGATGCATAGACAGACATACTCACAGACACACACACAGACTGTCAGACACAGAGAGAGAAAGAGACACACACACAGAGACTGTCAAACAGAAACACACAGACACACTGACAGACAGGCATACTGACAGACATACTGAGAGACGGACATATTGACAGACAGACAGAGATGATAGACAGACAGACAGACACAATGACAGAGAGACACACAAAGAGACACACAGATAGATTTCGATCTCCTTATCAGTTTTGATATTTTCGTTGGACGATTGAGAATCGTCGAATAAAAGGGATTTGTTCTGTTTTGGTCGTCAATGAAGACAAGAAGAATCTTGAAGGTCAGTTATTTTGGTTAAGAGGGATGGGAGGAGGATGGAGAGAAGAAGAGAGACAAGTTGGAAGAGAGAGGAGGAGGAGGAAGAGGAAGGGGATAAATTGAAAGGAAAATAAAAAGAAAGAAATGGGGAAAGAATAAAATAATTAGAGAAAGAAAGACTGATAGAAATAAAGAAAGGAAGAAAGAAGATGCAATTAAAGGAAGAAAAAAACAAAGGAAGAAAGAGAGAAAAAACAGAAAGAAAGAAGAAAAAAAAGAAAGACTAAAAAAGGAAAGAAAAAAGAGAGGAGAAAAGAAAAAAAAAGAAAAAAGAAAAGAAAGAAACAAAAGAAAGAAAGAAAAAAGACAGAAAAAAGAAAGGAAAAAAAAGAAAAAAGAAAGAAAAGGTAAAAAGAAAGCAAGCAAAAAAGCTGTGCATCTCAGATGGGTGAGTGTGGGGGAAGGAAGGGAAGGTGATTGGCGGGAAATCAAAGTGTTTTGGGGGAGGGGATCTGCGGGGGTGGTTGATCAGTTCTTGGTTCGTTGGTTGCACGAGAGGAGGAGGAGGGGGAGGAGTAGGATGTTTGTCAGGTGGATCAAGGTGAACCGCTTTTTTTTGGAGGAGGGGTCTTTAATGGGGGGGTCATTCTGTGGTGGAGAGGGGGTGTCGATGGGAAGGAAGGGAAGAAAAAGGAAGGGAGGGAAGGGAGGGAAGATTCGATCGATTTCCTTTATTTATTTATTTATTTATTGATGTTGGCGTGTTTGTGGTTTTATTCTGCAATGGCGGCCAAAGCATCGATTCTTTTCGATAAAACATTAATGACATTAGCATTAGAGGGGAGGGAGGGGAGGGGGAGATTGAAGGGAGAGGGTGGGAGAGAGTGGGGAGATTGAGGGGAGGGAGGGGAGATAGGGATAGTTGGGGGAGAAGAGAGACAGGAGATATAGGAGAGGGGGTAGAGAGAGAGAGAGGGAGGAGAGAGAGGGGAGATGGGGGAGAGAGTTATAGAGAGAGGGAAGGGAAGAGAGATGGAGTGAGGAGAAAGAGATAGATGAAAACGAGAGATGAGAGGGGTGAGAAAGAGAGTGGGAGGAGAAGAGAGACAGGAGAATAAAGAGAGGGGGCTAGAGAGAGAGGGAGGGGGGAAACAGAGAGATGAGAACGAGAGATGAGAGGGGGGAGAGAGAGAGAGGAGATATATAGGTGAGGGAGTAGAGAGAGAGAGGGGAGAGAAGCGAGAGGAGAAAGATAGGAGAGGGGGAGAGAGTAGAGAGAAGGGAGGGGTGAGAGAGTAGGTAGAGAGAGGCGAGAGAGAAGAAAGAGAGAGAGAGAGAGCAATATATCCTATGATATTATATATTTACTTGGTGAGCACCAAACCAAGTTTGGCACAAGGCCATTTTATATCCTATGATATGATGTTCAGAGGAATCTTGAAATTCCTTTGCCCATCTTTTGTCTTTCCTCTTTGTGTACGTTCAAGTCACATTGGAGACACCGGTCCCTGTCAGATCACCAAAGTTAAGCAACGAAGAGCCTAGGCGATGGGTAACTATTTAAGAATACCAGGTACTGTTCCAGGGCAAGTATCAAACCTGCACGCGGTGCCCCTGCTACTCCTTTCAAAGAAACCAATTGTTACACTACGCACATCACTGTGCGAACAATATGAAAAAATGACTGTGTGTAAGTGACAGAATGAAAAGACTTGAATAATATAGAACTTTAGTCAAAGTTTAAAGTATGATACTCATGGGAGTATTGATGTAGGTAAATAAAACCAAAGTGATAAAGACCTTAAGAACCACAGCCTATAAAATTCAAGAGAAATAGTGGAATTTTTTTGACATTCTACATTAAGTGTAGGTCGCAGAATTAAAAATAATCACTCATCACGATATTTAGAAATATAATAAATTCTTTGAAAGGACTAGATGTTAAAGTCCATAAATAATAAGTAAATAAATAAATAAATAAAATAAGTAATTAAATAGAATAAATAAATGTTTTGGGTGAAAACGCCCCTCCCAATTGGACTGTTCCACTCAGTATAAAAGTGAGGCCTTTCACCAACCGGTGAGAGAGAGAGAGGGATTTCCGGAGCAGCTATGATCCAGACCGGTTGCCGTCTTATGTTGTAATTGTCTTGTTAAATACATTGTTGAATCCATATTCCTATCTTGTTTATTGATTAACAGCACCAATACACTCGGTCCACAATAATAAATAAATAAACAACTGTACAGCAGCTGAATTCTGTGCGGACTAGGACTCATCCCCAACGGACCATGTGATACCTCAAATCCGACACATCGTCAGTTGCCTATATTATATTTACTTGGTGAGCACTGACCCAAGTTTGGCACAAGGCCATTTTTTTGTGCTTTTACCCGGGCTTTTCATATTCGGTGTTACCCTTTACCTAGATGAGCTGCTCTCCCAAGTTAACCAGTCCCATCTCCCCATCTGAGGCAGCTAAAACTGAATCTAATGGTTTTGACTGGGATTTGAACTCGCTTAATACTATTCCAGAGCCCGAGCTTTTACCAATGCTCCACCGTCGCATATATAATACAATGTTTTGAGTGTATTGTCATTCGTTTGCCTAATTTTTTTCTTCTGCCTATCGGGTAGGTCACAGAATGAAAAATCTAAAGTTCAAACTGACCTTTGAGCGTTCAGTCAAAAATAAAAAGAAGGAAAAGATAAAATAAAAAGAAGAAAACAGAAATAAAAATCTTCGCATTAAACCAAGTTCTAATAATAATTTAATATTTCACAAATCGATACATCGATTTGCTTATCAATTCAATCACATCTGTCATTGAAAACAACATAAACAACCTTGCCATTAAACAAGCAGTTAGAGTTTTTTTCCCCAACAATTAGAATTGGAGTTGCTTGCTTAAAAGTATACACAAAGATATATCATATATAGAGATTTTGAATACGTGAATGAATTATTCGTAGACGGTAATATATATATATACTTTTCAAAACAAGTTACTTCAGAGCCATGACAGAAACGTAAAAAGGGGGAGAATTAAATTAAAATTCTGATCTTAGACATGTATTTATTTATATTCTCCCACAGGCAATTTGATAAATTTGGGGCCGAAACCGGTTATTGCTCTTATGTGTGTATGTGTGTGTACATATTTCTATGTTTGTGTTTTTTTTACTCACACACACACACACACACACATATATATATATATATATTTGTATATATTCGTTAGATTACCTAAGATAAACAATGTTGAACCTGGAGTAGTTGATGGGTGATCATTTACGAATATTAAGAACTGCATCTTTTGCCAGGCGGAAAAATACCAAGATTAATATCAAACTGCTTTATCAACCTCTCAAATAAAAGATTTAAAAAATCCAGATTCTGCAAAATCCTTATGGTGACTTCCAAATGCTGAATGGCAATAATTCTCCTCTTGGATTTCAGTATTTCTTGATTGATCTGTTTAACGGCATTTCAACCATTTTAGGTAATTTAATGCCGAATCTTCTTTAAATATTAATATATGGTTAGTATTTCTTGAAGCCAGCGACTGCAAGCTTCTCTCCGATTATTATTATTATTATTATTATTATTATAATGAGATCTCACACCAAGCAACCAAGTTTTTTTTTTTGCCCGAGTCAAAGTGACAAAAAGTCTTCTCTGATTTCCTGCAAGTTCCTCTGATTCTAGTCAAAGACTGTATGGTGCAACATCTCTTTCATTTATCCCTACAGTCTACTTTATACATCCGCCATTACCAGAGTCTTATTATTATATTTACTTAGTGAGCACAAATCCAACTTTGGCACAAGGCCATTTTTACGTGCTCTTACCCAGGCTTTTTACATTCGGTGTTACCCTTCACCTAGATGA
>JAUZSX010329814.1:0-10000 GCA_034780655.1 Idiosepius hallami | reverse complement strand
GAAAAAAAAATTTAAGAATCTATTGATTAAAAATATTTCTTTTCTTGTTTTTCTTTCAGATAAAACAGCGTGCGATGACACTGAAAGATCCTTAGGAGCCTTGAAGAAATTAGCTTCTAATCCAGAATGTCTTTCCGCGCTATTGGATGGTCTTGGCTCCTATATGAGAACTGTGATGGGCATTACTGACCAAGCTGAGTGCCCTGGGGTGGAGAAAGCCATTAACGAGCTATTCAGCCAAATAATCCGGGTTTGTAATAATTTTTTATATCTTTATAGATAGCAAAGCTGCCTATCTCAATATGTTCATATCTATCAACCTATCTATCTATCCATCTACCTACCTACCTGCCTACCTACCTACCTATCTATCTATCTATCTATCTATCGATCTATCTATCTATCTATCCTCTTAAGTATATTGCTGTCTATCCAGCCATATATAGTAATATAGTAATATCTCTCGTTATTTATGTATTTGTCTATTCACATAGAGTTGTCAATTATTCCTACATATCTCAAACTATTCTGTATTTCTGTTTATCTATCTATTTTCTGTTCATATATTTATTTCTACACACACACACTGTTGTGGGGCCTAACACGCCTCCTACTCCCAATACATAGACTCGCCCAACAGGCATGTAAGCAGAGCCTGCTAGCATGCTCGTTAGAAGGCATAGACAAAGCTACTTGGATGTTCGGGCATAACACCCTGTTAATGACTATACTAACCCTTTCTTTGTACTACCAACTAAACCTGTTATAAAACTCTCTTAATCTATCAACCTACCTTTGTACCTTCTTTTCACCACCATTCGGCACCACAACACACACACACACACACTTACACACACACATATATATATATGTGTGTGTGTGTGTGTGTGAGTGTGTGTATAAAATTTCATTTCTATATATTTGTATATCTATTTAACTAATTGAATTCCTACGATTATATTGATCTATATTTATATCAATCTATCTGACAATCTATATATCGAGTATGTACATATTTACTTCTGTTTATATCTATCACATTCTATCACACTCTCTTTTCTTTACTTTATTTCTTATTTTCGTGTCTATTTCATCCTTAGCCCCACAAAAGTTGTTTCTTCTACCCCTTTATAATTCAACGTATTATTAAGTAGGCTGTGTGCCTTTGAAAAAGCCAAAGAACTTGGTAAACTTGTTTGGGCAAACTCAAACTGGAACCATAAATAACAAAGAATAGTCAAAATAGATTAATATCAATATTTAGTTGAAGTCGACAGATAAAAAGTGATCTCTAGTTGAATGAAGCCCTCAGACTTTAATTGTAATTTTGTTTTTGAGATGGGGCTTTATAATCTAAGTTATACTTCTATTTTAGAATTTTGTCAACTTGGTAGTTTATAAAGTTTTATTCACTACGTTTCGGCCAAGTTCACCCGAGGGCATCTTTAGGCTATCAGACTCAGCATTCTTATCTAAATTCACATTTATTTACCTGAAGACAGCCTATAGTAAATTTGACCGAAATGTAGAAAAAAACAGTATAAACTACCTTAGACTTTAGTTTCCAATTTTATAAAAGTTTCTCTGTTTGACATTAAAAATCGTAATTTTGTTAAACTTGGCTTAAGCGTGCATTGGTCGAATATTTGTTCATGAAAAGTTAGGGATACAAATAAAAATCTTATTAAAGTTTGAATGAGTGAAATGAAACCAAGTATTAGGGCACATCCCGAAATTTTCGACGAATAAAGAAACGTTTTATAACAAAAGTTCGAGTAATTTGAATAATCCAAAAAAGTTGAAGAAGTAAAAAAATTAATTTGTTAAAAAAAAAAAAAAGTAAAAAGTAACTAAAAATGTTTATGATTTTAGTTTGGAGCACAAAAAAACAAAAAAGAAAAAAAAAATTAAGGGAAAAAAATCTAAGGTTTTTGCTAAAGAAAACTCAGCAATTATCGACTTTGAGGTTAATTGGAAACCTTAGGTTTTTTTCCATCGATAAAATTAGCCTAAAGCAATTATTAATGAAACCTTGATCGCTTTTGTTCCATATTTTATACAATGAAAAAGAAAGCTTTTGCTAAACGGCATTTAAAAAATGTCTTAAACATAATTTTTCATAGTTATAAATAGAGGACCAAAAGACGGTAATTAATAGTATTTTCCACAGCTAAAATAACATGAATTCTTTTCTTCTTTTAATTCTTGTGAGTCTTCAGTTTGAGGTTTTGCTATGAGACTATACAACCAGTAGATTGCAATTCAATTCTAATCATTAACATTAATAATTAATTTTTTTAATTTTCCTATATTTTGTTATTCATTTATCTTCTATCTTATCTATATATGTGTAAATATATATATATGTATATATATATATGTATATATATATGAATATATATGTATATATATGTATGTATATATATATATATATGTATGTATATATATATATGAATATATATGTATATGCCTATATATATATGATTGAAATAGATATTTCTCAGTTCGATGTATTTAATCGGTGGTGACTGGCAAGTGACAATAAGTCCGGGCCAACATTCCAGCATTTTTGCCGTCATATAGCGTCCTTCTTCAATCAGTGGCTTCTACTATTTACAAGCCCTTGTATGCAATATACATATATTTTTCATACCCTGCTATTTTTCTAAGCCTCTTATTGGTATTCTAAGATGTTTTGATAGTTATGAGCCACCCCATTTAACCTGATATATTTTAATGTGAAAAATACGCGAAATACATTTATATATTATATTTACTTGGGGAGCACAAACCCAAGTTTGGCACAAGGCCATTTTTACGGGCTCTTTCCCGGGATTTTTATATTCGGTGTTACCCTTCACCTAGATGAACTGCTCTCCCGAGTTAAGGAGCGCCATCTGCCTGGGGTTTTGATTTGGGATTTGAACTTGCGTAATACGATTTCATAGGCAGAGCTTTTACCAATGCACCACCGTCGCTGCCATTCATATATGTTTATTTGGACTTTCTGGGGTTCTGGGATCGAATTCAAACCTAGCCATTACTTATAGGTCAGGTTTTCTGCTAGTCATACAGTTTTAATACCTGATGTTTAAATTTGCATTTTATTTTTGCTTTTGGGGTGTTTTTTTTTATCTATTTCTTTTATTTTAATTTTTTTTTTTTGGTGGGAGTGGACTTTCGCTGAAACATCATTAGTTGGTATTTTGACGAATTTTGGAAATGATGAATAGGATTAATTTCTCTAATTGCTACATGTGTTACATAGAGAGCACCCTATCCTTGCCTGTTAAGGAAGTGACGTCAAAGTACAGAGAGACAAACAGATTATTGGTTTAGTTACTAAGAGACAGAATTACAGAGCGTCAGAGAGAGGGGAGACAGAGGGAGAGAGGGGGGGAGAGAGTGGGGAGAGAGATTGAGATTTATATATATATATATATATATATATATATATATATATATATTTAATATTTACTTGGTCAAGCACCAAACCAAGTTGGCACAAGGCCATTTTTACGTACTCTAATATATATATATATATATATGCACATACGTATGTATTTATATATGTATGCGTGTGTGTGTGATTGTGTGTCTGTGTGTGTGATTGTGTGTGTGTGTGTGTGATTGTGTGTGTGTGTGTGTGTGTGTGTATTATGTTAAGGAGCAAACCTAGGTTATTGCTTGTGCGATATTTAGACTAATAGTCATGATACATATACTACATATACTAAATCAATGTTACGTATACGTACATAAATGATTATTTGTATACCCATAAGGGCATACAAAAATCATTGATGTACGTATACGTAGCATTGATTTCAAAAAATCATTTTAGCGTTTATAGAGTTTTTCATTCTTCATTCGAACTACTTGTATATTTATAAATATATATATAAACATACATTCGCATGAATCCAGTTAAAATTACTAGTAAAAAAAAAATTGAAATAATTATATCTCGATTACTAAATTACATTCCTTGCAACATATATTTTTCTATCTCTTCGTTATGAAGATTCCAAATTTCCAAAAATAATTATAGTGAACATGTTTTTTTCATTTAAAACAACTTATAGTGTCACATTTAAGAATGTGACACTATAAGTTATTTTAAATGAAAAAAAAACATGTTTACTACCACTTTGTTTTTCTGTCGGACAATTTTAAGGAGTTTGTTGTGAAAAACGAAGTTCAAATAATTTTTTTTTTAGTGAGTCATACTGTTATATAATAAGAAAGCAAAAAATGTTCAACCACTTTTTCGGACAGAGTTTTTTGTTTTGTATTGTGTTTCAACCATTTTAGATATTTTACTACCGAATCTATTGTGACGAAATGTACAATAAGAATATAAAGGGACAATTTTGTATTAAAATATTTGAGACGTTTTATCTGGAAGATGATTAACCAAATTTTGTTAAATTTAGAATTTTATAGTTAAGAATAATCCTGCCTGACCCTTCTGTCTGGAAGTACACAAATTAAATTTTAGAATATGTTAAATTAGAGACAACTTTATTTTAAGTTTAGTTTACATACGGGAGAAGCAGATGAAGAAATTTGAAGATAAAGTTGGCTGATATGTTTTAGAATAGTAAGAAAAATGGAAAATTATTTATTTCACTTTGACATTACTTTTCCTCTAAAGAATTGAAAACAGTTTCTGAAGACCCAAAGGAATATCTACAACTGAGAGGAGAGTGCAACTGAGTTGAAACTTTTCGTATCTCAAAATAAAGTTGAAGTTTATAGACATGAAAAGTATTCATAATTCATTGAGATTTGTTTGGGTAATAAAGACTAGAAAATGATCATCTGAGCCAATAAAGGGAATGAGAGAACAAAGCATTTCATTATAAGGTCGGTAACTGCTTCAGAACTAGAAAAAATGAGCGCGGATATCGGACGATTTCATTAAAATAATAGAGTAAATTTAACATGGCCAATCACCGAGAAGAATAGTGATAAGTTCCTTATATAAGAGCCCTCAGTTAACAAGATCTTCTCACTTTTTACCAAGTCATCGACTCTACGTGACTGCTGTTGAATTTAGCTATTAATACTATTACGAATACTATTTTAACTACAACTATTATGACCACCTTTGCTGATACTGCTATTAAGTACTACTGAATAATACCATTATTGGATTTTATTCCTGCTGTTCATTCGGATAAATTATCACAACTGAATTCATTTTTACTCTGAATATATTTATATATATACATTTATATTATATATTCACGCACATATATATACATACACATATGCATCATTTTTATCTCTTCATCCATCTTTCATTTTAATATACACTCACTAACTCATGCACATATAAAAATAGATATAAAATTGATATATGGACAAAGGAAGAAAAAAATCAATATATATATATATATATATATATAGATAGATAGATAGATAGATACATAGATACATAGATACATAGATAGATAGTTTGATTTTACTAAGGACAATGGCACAGGACCCAAGAAAGACATTCAACGATTTATTGAACTTTTCATATAATTCTTTATTAGAATCAATAGAAAGATCAGCAAAATAAAAGGAAGAAAGTATTTTTAAAACGTGTAAACGTTTTTTTTTTTTAAGTTCTCTTAATTACAGAGACAAGGGAAAGAAAAATTAGGCCGAAACAGATTTTGCTGTCAAGAAGTAGACAATCAAATCTTTGTTTACGGATTTTCTTTTCCTGTAAAAATTGGGTAGAAATGCTCGAAGATTTTAGATAAACCTTTTATCTATCTGTTTAATACCTTTTTTTAAAAAATATATATTTTGAAATCAATTCTTTATTTTGCAAGAGAGACACTTTTAACAACCAATGAAAATAAATCTGCCGAATGAATAAATGTTTTTAGTTCAGCAAAAAATGACTCGCAGAAATTAATTATCATACAAGCATAATCAAAATGCCCGAATTCCAAGCCGAAATCTGAACAAAATGTCAGTTAAAAATAACTAAAAACGAAATAATAATAATAATAATAATAATAATAATAGTAATAATAATAATAATAGTGATAACAATAATAACAATAATGATAATAATGAAAAAATAATGGTAATATTAATAATGATAATAATGAAAAAGAAATAATAATAATAGTAATAATAATAATAATAGAATACGGGCAAAATATGACAGAAACGAAAAAAAAGCACAAAAAAAGATTGATAAATCGAAATATTTGATTACTTTAAAGGAATTTTTGAAACAAAAAAACAACCCGTAAAATTAAAAAAAAACTTTCTAGTAATTTACTTTAAACAAAAACCCCTGAAAACAGCAATCCTCTACGGGATAATTAAATTGAGGAAAGATTCTCTATCGCTCATCCTTCTATAACACGTGCTCGGATTAAATGTGTGTAACTAAAAACACATTCAATATATACTAGCTAATTTTGAGCACCTTTTTAAAAATCTGTAATGTTAACCGTTGATAAAAGGATGATTGGATATAAAATTCTAGCTTAAGAAAACTCGCGAATGGATAAAAGTTTCGTTTGTGTCATTAGATACTTTCGATCACAGTGGAGGGGGGGAAGTGACCTCTAGTGTCATCCAGTGTGCAAGTGTAACATAAATGATATGTATCTGATAAAGAAGATATAAAAGTAGAACCACCATCACCCCCAAAAAAGAAAGATATGTCACGATTTTTACGGTTGAAAATGGCGTCTACATGATGAACATTTTCAATCGACAATGAAGTCTTTATATTTTATCCCTCTTTTGATTCCACCCGATAAAGTTAACAATAAAATGTCATTCATTTAGCTGTATGGGTTACACTTTATAAAAGTCAGGTCGACACTTGGGAAGAAGTCCTTAAAAAGCTAATAATAAACACCTTACAGACTGCTGCAGTTATAAAAACAGCAGCGATAATTTCAAAAAAGTATTCTACCCAGGATACCAAAACTGACAGGAAAAAGAGCTGTGGAGAATAAAACAAAAAATATCATTAGAGAATTAGGAAAAATCTCACACGCTCTGAAAGGAAGACTGCAGGACATTTGAATTGACCGAAAACTAAATAATCTTACAAACCACTTTACTCATGAAGTACTAAGAAAGAGAAGAATATTGTGTAAATATCAAGATCCAAGAGAGGTATTTCCGATTTTTCATGAGAAGTTTAAAGCAGACGATATGAAGTCTTTAGAAAACTAATTCCTCACATGATACTCAAGACTGCAATTTAACAAGAGCAAAAAAAACAATCAATATATTTTTAAAAAGCCATAAATTATATTTAATCAATGCAATAAACAGTCTGAAAATATTCAAAAGAAAATAATGGAGAGAAAATAAATCACTGACACTAAACAGTGCCAAACAAGATCACCCAACTCAAGATGTTTATTAGTGGAGAAAAAAAATGGAAAATCGAGTCCAAACGGTTACAAAAAAAGTTTACAAAAAACGGCAAGACTTGTTCACGTGTCGAATTCTCTTATCTGAAAGAAGAGAAAGGCCGTGCTGCAAGTCTACTTTACTTTTTTAGTAGAAAAATTTTTAGGAATTTTGGCCGAACACTTTTTGAATGTTGATAAGAAATTGCTTCTTTTTTTTTATCTTTGTCTTCCCGTCAAGATAAGTTTCTGCTTTTTCTGTTAAAATAGTTTTTAAAGCTGGGAAAAAGTTTTCCAAATATAAAATCAGTAATTAATAAACTTTATTCCGACGAATGCTTTTACTAAGATTCCCCTCATTTTCTGCAATGTTCCCACAAAAAGAAAATTCAAATGTTTTCTTTTTTTCATTTATTTTTCAAAGAAAAATATCAATCAATCCTGGTTTTATTTTTACACGAATATAATAATATCTATATACTTATAAAAATCAAATCATCGTGTTCGTATGAAGGCTTACATCCTGTAGCTCTTTTGAAAATAAAACCACAATAGTGATTTGACAAAAAAATTAAAAAGAAAACAGACTGTTTATATGTAGAGCCCTTCCGAAAAAATCTATAATAGTTATATAAAAATGATTTCGACCAATGAAATTTGCATATGTATGATATAGCTTTTCTATATAATACTCTTCGTTTAATACATGAGAAACAAAGCATTAGAAATTACTTTAATTTAAAAAGCATTAAGAAGGAATTTAATTATAGTTTATTTATATTTTAATAAGAGATAACATTAAGTTAATAGATAGACAAAAATGGAACCCTGATAATTGCATTTAATAAAATGATTTTAAAAGATTTAAATTCAAATTTGAATTAAACAAGAATACGGGTAAAAATGTATGCTTTTCTTTTAATTTTTTCTTTGGTTATTTTAAGTTAACTTAAGATGCTTTGGACAAACAGTGTTTCATTTCTTATAGTAAAATTATCCCTATTCTTTCTATTACATTTCTAAACCTATAAAAAAATAGTTCACATCCACTAAAGTATGTAGTTTTATCTTTGAAAATCAATTAGATACATTCATGTTAATGTACGCCAAATAAAACCTGACTTTCGGCGCCAATGTACTTAGACGGCATTCTTCAGCAAACTCTGAAGATGCGATTAGGTTATATTTTTTTTGTTTGTTTATTACTTTCTGTAATGAAATCAATAATGAAAGAAAATTGGCCCCCGACATGGGCTGAGTAGTAGCAATACAATTAAATACAGTTGGTTTTTCTTGCGCGTCTATCTGTCCCCAGTTATTTCAAGTATTCAGATTTGTATTTTTTGTACATTATGGCGTGTTACAGTGTCCAAATGTAATTGTAAATTGTTCATTGAACTTTAAACCTTAACTCTGGGCAAATATTAAATGCTGTTTTTTAGAAGCATTTTAACACGACTTGATTGTATGACATTTACAAGTGTAAATATACACATATATATTTTAGGCAGAAATCACGAAGTTTATTTTTTAGCAAGATTTTTGCTTTTTTCTGTTGATCTTATCTGTATATATTTATAAGCTTAGTATTTCGAATTGTTAAACTGATGAAAATGTTATGTTTGCCTTAAACATTTTGTGTTTTGAAATATTATTGGAATATTGTAATTACTTGGTCGAGCACCAAATCAAAATAGGCACAAGATCATTTTTACGTGGTCTATTATCCTGAGCTTTTTATATTTAGTGTTGACCTTCATCTAGATGAGTTGATATCCCGAGTTAACGAGGTCCATTTGCCTGATGTAGCTAACGTTGAATGTAATTTGGGATTTGAACTCGCGTCATACGATTCCAGAGCCCAAGCTTTTACCTATGCTGCACCTTCGATGTCCAATTGGTTCCAGTGAAACAGTATTATTGGTAATTAATCCAAGAGTTAAACAGAAAATTTACTAAACCCAACTCAACATAATATTTATAACAATATTTATAACCAGAAAAAATATTGACAAAATGTAATTCGCTATTAGATAATGTTAATATTATTTATATATTCAGATATTTTAGAACATATTGTAATTTTATTCAGAGTTGACTTTCGTTATCAAAATAGATGCTTTTAATTTGTAACAGAGCCATCGCCCGGAATCGAACTAGCGTTGGCTAAGTTGAATCGAATAAGGAAACAACGGAGTCATTGGCTGATTGACGTTATAATTACTTGACACCAAATTCCAACAAATTGCGAGAAAAGGTTTTGCGTCATTAAATGTCAACAAGTTTATAAAAAGAAGGAAAGAAGAGAAAAGAAAAAGAAGAGTAGAGAGAAGTCAGTGGATGGATGAACAGATAGCTGTCTGCTCTTTGAAAGTGACAACAACGAGCAGAGCCGTGCTTCGGGCCCCCGCAGACCCTGCAATTGTTGGGGGTGGGCGCAAGCTCACTAGTGGCCGTTAGGCTTCTTGGCTTCACAGATCTTTAATAATTAAAAACAAAATTACCAAATTAATTATTTGAATTAACTAGAAAATCATTATCACACTTAAAATATACTCCTATCAATCCATATCTCATTCTCTCTCTCTCTCTCTCTCTCTCTCCCTATATAT